>PVHP010010175.1:0-47773 GCA_004024765.1 Zapus hudsonius | reverse complement strand
CAACATTTTTCATAGTTTATCAATATTTTGAATTTTGAATTGTCAGTGCTGAGCATATACTTTTTCATAAATATATAGTACAAAATGGAAATATGTTTAGGGTCATACTCAATTTATTTTAGAAATTGTTGGAAATTCTGACCTAATCCCAAGCCAAAATTTATTTATTGTTTTTTTAATGAAACACATGTCATCAACTGAAATAGCAATTTTAAAAATCAAACATTGTAACATGATAGAATCCACAGATGAAATAATCCAAAAATGGACAAGTTTTTTTAAGTCTTTTTTTCGTAATGAAATCATATTTCTGTAGAATAGAAAATTTTTTACATACAATAAAAATCATCACAGTAATAGCGGAATAGTCTAGAATATGAATCAGGGTGTTTCAGGAAGTGTTTGTGGCATGGCGGGGTGTACTCGCTTACACATTGCAAAGTGCACACGTTTCCTGCTTAGGATCAAGGCTGCAGTGAAGTCAGTGGTGTAACATGGGTGAGTGCTGCCAGAGGCACCATGCACTCATTAGATTTGGAATTACTTCTTCATTATTGGAACCTCTTTACACATATCTTGTGACCCCACATTCGGTTGCGGTTTGAGATGTGGCCTTACACAACAATCACTTACTGTCTCATGGTTCTTTAGGATAGAGTCTTGGTGGGCTCAGTGAGGTTTACATCTTTCTTTATTGAGAACCTGAATACATGAACATACTGTACTTTGATCATAATCCTCTCTGTCACCCTCTTCTGTCCCTTCTCCCCATCCCTATTCCACTGAACTTTGTTTTTTAAGTAGTCCTACTTCTGTCTTGGTGGCTCATTCTTTTTGTCCTCCTCCATCCTCTATGTGAGCATGTTGATGGGCTCCATATTATGCAGGTCTTGTGGAGTTGACCACCACCATTGTGAGGCCACACGTGCAAGATCAGTGCCTAAGAGTACCCCTCCCACGCTGTGGCTCTTAACTTCTTTCTGGTTCCTCTTCTGCAATATTCTCTAAGCCTCAGTGGACACTGTGGAGATGTCTTGTTTAGTTAGCACTGAGCTCTCAACGGCCTCTCATTTTCATCAATATGATTAGTTTTTAGTTTCCTCAGTATTTGCAGCCATCGCCAAAGAAAAGCTGCTCTGGCTGGCAGTGAGTCAGCACTAATATTCCTCTGCTCACTCCCTCTGTGGTGTTTCCTGAGCCCTGGTGGGCTGGATAGAGATGCCTCATCTGGTACATAACGCTCGACTATCACTTCTTCCCCTCACCTCAGTGGATCTAGGATCGTTGGTAGTCACTACCATCTGCAAAAAGAAGCTTCTCTAACCAAAGATGAGAACATCCCTAGCTATAGGCACAGACATAAACATGTAGAGGGCATTTGAAAGGCATAATGTGTCCACTTAGAACAGTGGTTGCTTCCCCAGGAGGGCCTATGACCTTCCAGACCACAGACTTTGACTCAGTTTTCAGTACCAGGTGTATACTGAAAGAGCACCAGGTTCTCTTCCACGGTGCAGCCCCCAAATCCAGATAGAGAGCAATTGGTTACCCTTGAACCTGACGTGCCACTATTGCACCAGTGGGCACATCTTGTCTTGCTTGGCTGGCCTATTGTGTAGCTTACAGGATTGGACTCACAATGTTTTCCAGACTGGGCTCTGACATGGAAGTTCTAGGGAGGAACTTCTTTCAACTTGTAGTGGGGTGAGCTGATGATTAGAATTTAGATAATGACCAGCAAAAATTACAATGCACCCCCAAATTTAAGGAGTACCCAAATTCTTATCTACAAAGTTAAAGAATTAAAATCGTAGACAACCAGATATTAAGGTATGGTGGGAGACTTTATTTAAGGGGAACATGGGGAGTTACAGAGTTCCCCAGCCACCAGTGTGGGGAGCACAAGTGGTAGAGGTTTTAATAAAATCTGTGCTGCTCAGCCAAAAAAGCAGAAGAAGGAAAGGTATCATGAGAAAAAAGATTTATGTGTGGAGATCTTAAGTCCCCCTCCAGGGGGCTTTACCTGGAACATGAAAGTCCTCTTTCTAGGATGCCATGTGGAAGAAAAAGAGACTGGACTTTGTTCTAGGGAAGCTTTTAAAACTTCCACTAGGTAAGCCAGAGAGATAGCTGATTGGTCTATACCTGACCAATCAGTTTTTGCCTCTAGGTTTGGGCTCTGGCTAAAGACACTGCCCACTCAAGGGGAGAGGTCTATGGAGCTTGCCTGAAACTATCACAAACTCAATCTTGTTAAAGTTCAGTGTCTTGTAGTTATGAGAGTATACTATACTTTAACCATCCCTGTAACTTTCTTGGGTCCTTTTGACAATTCCTCTTTTTTATTGTCCATAATGAGTTGCATTATTTAGTGGGCAAACAATGAGTTGTTATCCCCAATTCCCCATTCCCCCCCCCATCCCCAGTCAGCTGGATATCCTCCTCAGGCCGGCTGGATCAGTCCTTGTGGCAGGGGACCCTGGATAGCCTAGTACTCAGCCCGGTTCTCCTGGCCCAAGTGTGTTGTTACTGAGGGGTGCCATGCCTCTGGATAGTCTCCCCACCATGGCTCTCACAATCTTTCTGCCCCCTCTTCTGCTCAGTTCCCTGAGTCTTGGTGGGTGAGTATTAAGGCTGTTTTAATGTTGTGGGCTTAGGGGTCTTTGTGTTGAAAATTGTTGGTTTCTGTCGCCCTGGCTTATCCTGTGTTGATTGAATGGCTGTGGCTGTGGGCCCCTTTTTCATCCCATCATTCTCTGCTGGGTTCCATATGGATCCTCCACGATATGGACAATCCTTCTTTTCACAATAATTGAGTCTGCCTTACTTCGCATGGCCAGGTGTCACTAACTGGTATCCGTTCTGTTAAAACCTTAACCTGCTCAAACTTCTCTGCATTTTAGCATGCTGCCTTTGGTTGGAATGTCGAATGTCCCCCCCCCATAGGCTCATGCTGCTTGAACACTTGGTTCCCAGTTGATGGCACTGTTTGGGAAGGAACCTTTAGGAGGTAGCACCTTGTTAGAGGAAGTGAGTCACCACAGGCAAGATTTGAGGTTTTATAGCCTGGCCCCTCGACTTGCTGAGGCTCTGCTTCCTGACCACAGTGTGACAAGTTCCTCTCTCTGTTCCTACCATCATGCCTTCTCCAACATGATGGAACTGCTCCTCAGAACAATAAGTTGGAGTATACCCTTTTCTTCTGTAAGTTGCTTCTCATCAGGCATTTGTTCACAGCAATGAGAAAGTAACTAATATAAGCCTTCTATTATCTGCACAGGCTTCTGCAGGTTGGCACCACTTCCCAGGGAGGCTGGTGCCTCTCTCATCCGGGCGTTCTTTATCAGTTTGGTAAATGCTATGCTGTTTTTTCACTGGAACGGGGAACAGGCAGCTAGCTGGTAGGTGTTTTGTCACTGGGTGTCATTGTGACAGGGTTGTGTGACTGAGCTCTTTCTTTGTGTCATCTGACACAACAGTTCTCAAATCTTGATTTTGCTTTGTGTTTATTAACCATTCGCTTCCACGTTCCCACATGGTGTTGTAATGAGGGTTGGATGCCATTTCCTGGTCATGCCATTGACATCTATGACCGTATTTAACACACACACAACTATCCTTTTTACAACTTTATGACCTGCTTCCATCCACCTTGATCATGTATCCAAGGCTCTCATCCACACCTGCTCTCTCATAGGTCAGAAACCTTCCTTCTCCTTCAGCAGACACTCTCTTCCCCCTTCAGAGCTCCAACACTTCCACACAGAGGGTAAGTTGTCATTAGGTTTGTTATTGGTCTGTTGACAAAGAGTAAAAGAAGAGGTAGTCTTGAGCAGGCTCATTGTGGGGAAGATCTTGGCAGGTGAATATTTTTAAACATCAGAGGCCCAGCATCTTTATCAATGAAGAGGTTGTTCTAACTTCCAACAGAGTGAAGTGGGTCACGTATGCAGGCCTTGAAAGTACAACACAACCTAGGTATTGGACACTTTCAGAATCAAATGAGATTTCAATTCCATGTGTTAGAGAAAGTTCTGGCCTCCTCACAATCTATTCTCTGGGTTTGAGAACCCCACCTCTCGGAGCTTTTCTAGCCTTGTCATTCATTCTCCTGCAGGACAGATTGAAATCACTTATCTGCTGCCATGATTGGCCTTTCTCCTTCCTAATTTTTGATATTCAACTTTCCACTGCCTTGATCTGATACTACAATAAATAGCCTTCAGTCCCAGTGATCCAATACCTTAGAAACACCTGGATACTGTTATATACTTGAGCAATTCACAAGCCAGTGTTATTCTTCCCAAGCTTCCTACCCCCGGCCCACTGGGGAGACATTTAACAGTCATATTGTTACCGAATATAAAGTTTGTCAGCATTACCAGTGAAGGGTCTGGTT
Organism: Zapus hudsonius; assembly: GCA_004024765.1. Taxonomy (NCBI): domain Eukaryota; kingdom Metazoa; phylum Chordata; class Mammalia; order Rodentia; family Dipodidae; genus Zapus; species Zapus hudsonius. The sequence continues at coordinate 43,374 of PVHP010010175.1, read as the reverse complement.
CATGGCTCACCAGAAGAAGGTGAATGATCTGTTCTTGAATCCTAGCTTAGAGTCTGTTTCTTACCACTTCAGGTGTAAACTGACTTAGATCAGATTTGCTGAATGAGGCTCTGAGGCAGAGACCTGGATGCAGGAAACATAGTGGGGAGTGATCTCAAACATGATACCTTGAGAAATGTAGAGTTAGAGGAAGAGGTTGGAGCTGGCACTGTTTGCAGCCAGGTCTCCGTGTGTTGTGTGGAGACTCCGGAGTGGAGATCAGAACTTGAGGACCTCTCGCTGAAGTCATCAGATGCCGGCTACCTCCAAGGGGAACACAGTTAAAAGTGGTTAGGGGGGAGGGACTTGGATTTAAAGAGTTGCTCCCTACATTCCATGTACAGTAAGAGCCTTGAGCTTGAAAGTGGATTTGGTTAGCACATCACAATGGGCCCTGCACAAGGTGAGTGTAGGATGGGGCCTTCGGTAGAGCTTTTCTCTTCTTTGTATCAAAGTTCTTTCAGACATAAATTAGAAGCTATATGCTTGTGGAAGCAGGGATAGATAATATCTAACAAACTTCCTTCCTTTCCCCAATATGATTGAATCATTTTCTTTCAACTTCATAACTTCCTTTCTTGTAATGACACGTGGCAGAGGATGAAAAATTTAACGTGTCAGGCTTGTTTTAAAATTCTTTTCTGTTGCTTAAAATCTTTGTGACTTTGACATTTTACAGATTCCTCTGTGTCCCAATGTTTTCATCTGCAAATTGGAGACACTGATATTAACTTAAAGGTGATTTAAGTGAGGTGTAAATGAAATTAACTTCTCAATACTGCCTCATTTTCTTTATTTCAACAAATGGCCTGTGAAGGTTTTTGCATTAGTCAGGTTTTCATTGCTGTGGCAAATGCCTGAAACAGTTTAATGGAGGGCACATTCATTTTGGCTCATTGTTTCAGTCAATGGTTTTAAGTCCATGGGTGTCAGACGTTATCACTGTGTGTCTGTGGTGAGGTAGAACACCATGCAAGGCAGGGTGGAGAGTAGCAAGGCTACTCAACCCCATGGTGGCTGGGAAGGAAGTGGAGAGAGAGGGAGAGAGAGAGAAAGAGAGAGGGAAAGAGAGAGAGGGAGGGAGAGAGAGAGCCCTGTACAAGATACACTCCTGTGGACATGTCTTCAGTGACTTATTACCCCCAAGTAGTCTCGCCTCTGAAAGTTACTGCCACTTTCTAATAATGACATCAAATGATGAATGCATCATTAGGTTAACCCATTGATTAGGAAAAATCTTATGCTCCAATCAACTCTTGATGATTAGATCTAGTATCTAGACAACAAACTTTCACCACAGGAGCTTTTTCTGCTGAGGGGCGTTCTATCATAACCCTAACAACATCGGTGTTATACCTTAGACATCAGACTGCATAGCCAACCCAGTAGTTATTATTGGGAGTACCTGGAGTGAGTCCAAGTGTGGGTCATGCATGCGAGGTAGAGTGTGTAGCCATCGTCCCTCCCTCTTGGTCATGAGTTGCCATGACTGTACCATCATAAAAATATTTCTCTGCAACAGAGCAGAATACTCTGTTATAGTACTTGGATGGTTTTGCTTGGTGGAAATGATAGTCCAGTGTGTGTCTTCAGAGAGAAGCTTGCTATCAGGCAGGACTGGAACTTGCCCTCCCAGAAGGAATGACAGAAAACCATGTTGGAGGCAAGATGGTGGAAGGACCAAGTTTTCCCTTTCTGGGAGACAAGGAAGTGTATTTGTAGTGATGGCCCACAGTTAACCTTGTTCAAGGGAAGCAGCCTATGCTGCACCCAGAACAGAAGGAAGCACAGGAGCCCTCAGAGAGGGGCATTCTCAGCTTCACTACGTCTAGGGCCTTAGCCGTTCAGCCCCCACCTGCCTACAGAGCTTTCTATTGTGGCTTTGAATCTGACTAGTATTGGCAAAGTCACTGATACTGTGCAAGTATTCACTTTGTTCAGCAAAGAATGGAAGTGACATTGAACTTCCAGCTCCCTTATTTACTTGGTGACAGCTTAGGAGAAATTATTTAACTTCTGGGAGCCTGAGTACCTTTGGATTTTATACAGAGATGATCATACCCACTGTAAAGAGCTACGGTCAGAAACAAATTGGATCGCAATATAAAACACCTGGAAAATAACAGATGGTCAATAAAATATGCCCTTTATTATTAAGCCACTGTGGTCACTTCTCCTTGATGCTTATTCTTGCAGAGCAGAGCTCAGCCTTGGTCCTTTCTCGTGGCTGATCCCTGCCAAGGAGGGCTAAGCAGACTCGTCCTTGCTTAAAGTTGTGTTTCTGAACCTTGAAGCTTGTGAACAGTTTGCACAGTTTGCTCCAATATACCTGTGTGCCTAGATCTGAGTGTGACCTCACCTACCAAATGGAAGCTTTGCTTATCTGACTCTCTGAGGTTTCTCATTGTGATTGTAAATGCATGCATAGGACAGTTGTCCTTGCCCTGCCTACCACATCTGCTGTGCTTTATGGAGTGGAATTCTTTATTCCCATCTCTGTTTTTACCTGCTTTAGTTGGCAGGTACAACTTCAGGCCTTCTCTGTCTTCTCACTCAGCTTGGGAAGACCTCCATCCAAATCTCAGTATTAGTGTGGCCTCCTGATGATACTGGCCATCTGCTGATTATTGTACAACACTCAATGTGGTAGAAATAATTATCAAACCTTTTATGAGGGTGTATTGATTACGTGTGATGCATTATGGTAAACTCATCACGCAGATGAAATCAAACACCTAATATCTCCAATGAGCAAAATGTCTGTCGTTCCTGTTTTACAGATGGCATCAAGAGACCAATGAGGACAGAGAGGCAAAAGGTCAAATGTGAAGGAAGGGCTATGTAAGGAGGGACTAAGGAAAGAGAGAAGGCAGAGTGGTGGCTGAAGCCAGCAGCTCGTGATTTAACTCTGTTCTCTCACTTGGTAAGCAACAGTCCTTTCTCAAATATGAATGTGGAGAAGAACAGAAATGGCATCCCAGAGTCAGACTTGAAAAACACAAAAATGTATTTGTGCTTAGTCTGGACACCCCCAATACCAACATTTTCAGCAGTCTTGGGAGACCAAGACAGTCTGTGTATTATCTACTTCTTCCAAGTGTTAATCCAAGATTCCAGAATTGATATTGGGTTCAGGGATGACTGGAGCTGGCCTACTGTTGGAATCATTTCAAGGTTCAGCAAGTCTCATTCGTTCAACCAGTATCTGTAACATGTCTCCTATGGATGAGGTAACGGGCCAGGTTCTTGGGAAGAAGAAGAGAACTGTATGTTTTTCTGGTACGAAGGGGCTAACACTGGTTGTGTTGTGGGAAACTGAGTCATACAGAGATGGCACCAGAGATAGAGTGGATAATCAGAGGATATATTCAGTTTGACATGGACTCAGGGGAATAACTTCCAAAGCTTGAGCTCTGATAGCTCAGAGATTTTATAGACAGTACATCAGGCAGTCTGACATCACCTTGAATTCTTTACACTATTGGTGGGTTATAAGGTTCTAAGATTACATGATTTGGGGGCACAAACTGAAATTTTCTTAGCAATCAGTCAGTGATAAGGAAGTATAAATGAAGAACAGAAAGCTGTTTGTTCAGGGGTGTTTTACACATGGTTTGATCTTAGAAGATATCTGACTTGCCCAGGAGAGGACTGACTCAGTGACACAGATTGTGCTGGGTTATGATAAGAATAGAACAAGGGTGTTGGCAATCTTTGCAGCTTAGAGTCTGAGGTGCTTGCACAACACTGCTCAACACAGCAAAGGGAAGAGGGCTTCAGTTTGATTGGATTTTCACTCCAGCCTCACTGTTACCTCTGGGTACAGAGTGAGTAGGAAGTGGTCTCATAGAACCAGATGTGTGAGGAAATAAAAACAACTTCACTAGAGCCAGGCGTGGTGGTGCACGCCTTTAATCCCAGCATTTGGGAGGCAGAGGTAGGAGGATCACCATGAATTCAAGGCCAGCCTGAGACTCATAGTGAATTCCTGGGCTAGAGTGAGACTCTAGCTCAAAAAAAAAAAAATTGGGGAATTCAGGATAACAACGCATTGTTTGCCCACTAAATAATGTAACTCATTATGGACAATAAATATATATTTAAAAAAAAAACCTTCACTTACAAAGCTCTGGTTTGGCTTCAGGTCCACAAAATAAAGCATTTGACTGGTTGACTGAATCCATGCAGATTGATTTGAGTCTGAGGGTGTTTTTATTCTTTCTCTATAATTAGTTGTCATATTGAATATGATCCTTACTGCAAAAGGCACACTATTATCCTTACCAGTTTATAAAGGACATTTCAAGTATAGACAATGTCCTTTGTTAACTGTATGGTGTGTCAGACAGAGAATTGTTTTTGGTAAACAGCTTTAAAACTTATACACAAAATTACACCCACTATTTAGCAGGTACCAAGGCCTTTTGAATTGATTATCCATTCCCCGGTTTATAGATAAAGGGACTGAGATTTATAGAGAGCGAAATGGCATAAGCAGACAGTTTTAAAGATACAGGAAGCAGGACCCAAATGTTACAGGTCTTGGACAGTAGGTTTTCAGGTTCAGGATTTCAACTGCCATTTTAAAATTTCTTAATTGGCCTTGATGAACAGGAAGATTTTTATAAAGATATTGTGGAGTTTGCTACAAAAAAGCAATTTCTATTTTTGTCATGCCATCAGAAGGGATACATGTCATTTGGGTACCTTCCATGAACCCAGGCATCCCATGACTTATCCCTTCAACAGCTCTGGGGATCCCAGGTTGTGCTTTCCATAGGACAGGTGATAACATGGAGACTTCTGGATTTATATTTGGCCCAAGGTCACTGAGCTAGTAAGTCACACTGTGATTGGAGCCCCTGCCCCACTTTGGCAGCACACCCCCTCCTATAGATTTGCACCCCTGAAACTTCTCCAGGCAGCACACTCCCCAGTACTGAACCTTTTATGATGCCCTGCATTTTCTGGTCAAAAAAAAAATGTCCAGTGGGAATATAGATTTGGAGGCAATTTAGCCAAATATCCTTTTTAGCAAATGATTTATTTACTGCTGCTGGAACAGCATTTTCTCATCATCTTTCTCTGGCCCTCTTTGTTATATCCTGTCTTTCTTGTTCACTTCTCGCCAGGAATCCTCTTATCTTTGCTGATTTGGGGCCAGTATATCTCCTCCCCACACTAAATCTGAAGCTAATAGGCACCCAGAAGAGAAGCAAAGCTTAAGGCCACGTGACAGCACAACCGTCTCCTCTTGTGATAAATAAGTTATTTTCCTTTTATATTCCTAAGTGTGATGCCTCCTCATGACTGTACCCCCCTCCCATATTCCCCTGTTTCTCATATGGCCATCCCTCTGCCTGCCAAGGATAACTGAACAAACTTGTACTCTTTGGAGACTAGGAGAATGATTTTGATAAAATTCAGCATGTTCTTGTTATTTGCCCTTTGTGCAGGGACTCTCCACGTCAGAGAGTTCTGTATTCTCTATTCAACTAACCATGGAGCAAGAACACTGGAGATGAATTTCATCTGTATAGATGGGGTGGGACACCCCCTAAACCCAGCACTTGAGATGCAGAGGCAGGAGGATTGCGAGTTCCAGAGTAGTCTTGACTACATAACAATAGCCTGTCAGATTTGAATATGTACAGACATTTTTCTTGCCAATACAGTATAACATATTTACATATTATTTACATTCTAGTAGTTATTATAAGTAATCTAAAATGTTTTAAGGCATATGAGATATATAGATTATGTGCAAATCCTACACTTTTTTTGTCTGTTTTTTCGAGGTAGGGTCTCACTTTAGCCCAGGCTGACCTGGAATTCACTATGTAGTCTCAGGCCGGCCTTGAACTCATGGTGATCCTCCTACCTCTGCCTCTTGAGTGCTGGGATTAAAGGCATGTGCCACCATGCCCGGCTTAATGCTATGCATTTTTTATTGAGGCAAAGTTGGGAGTTCATTAAGAAAACATTCTAAAGTAGATTTTTCTATATAGACTTAACCATAAATGGAGAAAGAGAGGGAGGACAGGAAGAAATAGAGAAAGTGTGAAATACATTTTCAAGGTAAATATAGTCTTTTCAAAAGCGGGTTACTGTCATTTCCTTTGAAGGACTTGAGCATCCTCAGAGACTGGTTTTTGTGGGAGGTTCTGGAACAAATTCCTAGTGGATACTACAGAATGGCTGTGTTTGCTTAGCTGGGACATTGCATAGTAGAGCTCGTGCACAGGAAAAGAAGAGTCATTGCGGTCTTGGATTCCTAGCTTGTGTATCTTCAGAGGACCATGTAGTCAGTTAATCAGAATGGAGAGGAGCAAAATTTATAGTAGTCCTTGAAAGCTGCAATCATTTGAATGAGATGCCTGCCACCCCCAAAACTTACACGTTTTAAATACTTGGTCCCCAGCTGGTGGTAATTGGGGAAGTGGAGCCTTGCTGGAGAAGGTGTGTGTTTTTTGGGGGGCGGGGGGAAGCTTAGGGATGTTATAGCCAGCTCCCCCTTGTCAGAGCTCAGCTCACTCTCCTACTGTTTTCTCCCTGAATTGTGCTGTCTAATCTCCGCTTGTGCCATCCTTTTTCCTGCCATCACAATGCTTCTAGATACCTCCTGCTTGGGGAACAGTCCCCAGACATCCACTTTGTTACTTCTTCAGAAGTTTAATCCATGACAATTAGGCAAGAAAAAGAAATACTATACCTCTAGTTTGCAAAGGAAGAAGTAAAACTATCTCTATTCACAGAGAACATGATCTTGTACACAAAAATACCACAGAATCCTCTACAAAAATTAAAGCTGATAAATTAGTTCAGCAAGGCTGCAAGATGTGAGATCAATAGACAAAAATCAAATGTTTCCCTATAGACTTGCAGAGGCTATTTTGAAAAGAACACATTGCACAGTAGAAAAAAATTGAAAAGTGGAAAACTTACAGGGCAGATATTAAAGAACATTGCTGACTGAAATTAAAGTTCTAAAAAAAATAAAAAGGCATCCCATGTTCCATGGCTGGAAGATTTTATACATTGCTCAAATCAAAATTCTAAATTGATTTACAGGCTCAAGGTAATCTCTTCCAGAATCTTCAGATGATATCTTTGTAGAAATTGACAAGCCAATTTTAAGATTTATTAGTAATGGTCAAAAATTCTAAAGAATAACAATAAAGGATAGACGAGGTGGCTTATCCCTGTAGTCCTAGCACTTGGGAAGCAGAGGCAGGAGAATGTTAAGTTTGAGGGTATCTTGGTACATAGCAAGGCATTATATCAAAAACAAACAAAAAAAAGTATGAATAGACTCTCACTTCCTCATTTCAGCACTTACTATGATGCAATAGTAATCAGGGCAGTGTGGTAGCATACACGGATATGTGAAGGGATGGAAAGGTCATTGGGGTCAACTGATTTTCTTTAAGAGTGCCAAGTCCCTTTTTAATGGAATAAAAATCAAAAATTGATTCTGGCTATACTGATCTCACTCTCTGATGGAGATTCTGTTTGTATTTTTCAGAAGGCAGTGAGAACTATGAACAACCCAATCCCACCAACAAGCCATAGAATGATGGCTGACATCCTGGCACGAGATGAATCACCCCTGGCCTTTCATGTTGGCCCCAAATGAAACCTATGAGAAAGTGGTGAGATAAACAAGAGACCAATCCCCACAGCAAGTCAGATAACCCAAGAGAGGTCAATGGAGACAGACACAAAGTATACCCAACACAATCCAAAGCAGAAGTCAAGAGTCACTTAAGATCTCAACAATAAAGCAGACTTAAAACTCACCCACCATGACTCAGGGAACTGAGTGGAAGAGGAGGCAGAAAGAATGTAAGAGCCATGGTGGGGGAGAATGTTCAGAGTCATTGCCCCCCTCAGCAACAACACACAAAGTGGGTGTGGGGGAAACTAGCTACTTCTAGAGCAATTCATAGCCCCTTACCCCAAGGACTGATTCAGTATGCCATCGAGGAGGATACCCAGTAGAATGGGGACAGGGAGGAGGGAAATACCATCATAAGATTTGCTTACACAGTGTATCTAATTATAGATAATAATGATATTTAAAAAATGATTATGGCTATTTTGAATAGCCTCATGCAGAAGAATGAAGTCAGATTTTTTCTTACCTGACTCTCTCTCTAGACAGATTAACTCAGGATGGATGGCCAACAGTTTAAAATGAGATAAACTATATTTTGAAAGCAAATCCTTAAAAAAATTCTCTTACATATGTTCATATTGTGTCTGTTCTCTGTCCTTTTTTTCACGGATCTGAGTTCTCATTCCTATCTTGTGCTTTTCAACTCAGTAACTTTCTTTATCCTTTCTCCCAGTTATTTCTGAATGATAATTTAAATGTGTGAAGAATTTTGAATTCACCTTTCTTCACTCACTAACCTCAGTGTCTGTGATAAGCAGTCTCCCCACTCCTGCTTCTCCTCCAATACATTTTATTTTTTTTCTCTAAAAATTTTTATTTATTTTATCACTTTATTTGCAAACAGAGAGAGACAGAGAGAAAGAATAGGCAAGCCACAGCCTCCAGACCCTGCAAATGTGGCCTCCAGACCCTGCACACCTGCATTCCAGATGTATATGCCACTTTGTGTGGCTGGCTTTACTTGGGCACTGGGGAATTGAACCCAGGTCTTGAGGCCTTGCAGACATGCACCTTAACCACTGAGCAATCTCTCCAGCCATAGCTTTTGTTTGGAGATTACTCCATATATTTAAGATTTTTCTCATTTTAGGTTTTCAGATATATGGTGTGTCATATCTGTGTTTATATTTCATTGCTTTTTGCTGATTAAATTCTTGGTTCTGTGAATTAAAATTTTCATTATTACAGTTATTTACTGACAAATCCAGGGGATTACATTTTTTTGCTATGAGTTGATTTTCATATAATTTTATGCCTAATTCTTTGTCTATTCTGCATTCACTTTAATGTATGGTACACTGCTTCAAATTATTGAGCCTGATCATCTTACAGAATTCATTACAGTTGTTATTAATTAGAGTTAACCTGCCCTCTGCATGATGGTTTGTGTGGAAGGGGTGTCAGAGCATTCTACCCGCAAAAGGGCCAGAAATAGACTCACTCTGCGAGCGACATTCACTCGCTCGTCTGTTCACAGGATGCAAATTCTCATAAGATTTGGCAACTATCCTGGGGAGGCATTCAAGATTATAATCATGACATTTACATACATTGCTATACATTTAAGAAAAGATGAAAAGAAACATGTCTGTCTTAAACCTGGGCTGAGGTGTGGAGTCATAGGAAGAAGACAGTGAATGGGAGGGACACACATAGCTCTGTCTTACTGAAAGTAAAAGTCAACCCCTAGAGGGTAAACCAGCCTTTCGTCAAAGTGGCTTTACATCACTGCAGCTCTGGGTTCCTGCTTACATGATCCTGGGGGAAAACATCTGCAGAAAGAAGCTTGCATGCACTCAGGGCACCTCCAGGGGTCTGGTTCCCTGGAGACTAATTTGGTTATGTTAGGCTGGTATTTGAAGGAAATGAACTATAGGAAAATGCCTGCCTTATGCTTTGTTTCTTGTAAGTGATTAGATGACAAAAGCCCAATTATGATAGTTGCCAAAGCTGAGTGTATCAGTTACTTTCTCATTGCTGGAACAAAACACCTGATTAGAATCAACTTATAGGAGGAAAAGGGTTTAATATTGCTTCCAGTTCTACAGGATAGAGCTCATCATGGTGGGGAACGTGTGGCAGGAGCAGAAGGAATATAGTCAGGAAGCAGAGAGAGAGGACAGGTTACAAAGCCTCAAGACCCACCCCCACTGACCCACTTCCTTCAGCAGGGCTCCACAGCCTTCTCAAACAGCGCCACTTTACTGGAGTCCAAGTGTTCATACATACAAACTCATGCAACAGTAAGGAGCCTCAAGAATTTAACTGTCTTATAGAACACTGGTGGTCTTGAGAAATTTGGTTATAAGTCATTGTTTTCCCTGGTTTTATTGCTTGAATTTGCAGATGAACCTGACTTGGGGACAAGTTCGTGTCACGAGAGATCATCAGGAAGTCCATCATCCCCTGGTAGCCTGTCTATCTGCACATGGTCCTCACACCTTAAGAATGTCATGGCTTATTGTGGCAGAAGAGGGTTAATGTCTAAAGTTGTAACAAGATAGATAGCTAAAACCAGTACGGCTGCTGAAAGAGTTAAGTGCAGGGAAGCTGAATTTCTCCCTGCTCAGCAACTTAGAGTCTCTGAGAAAAACCTCCCTGAAAGGAGTCCTTGAAGAGAAGGCAGAGGATAGTTTATACTAGGTTAGAATGTCGCCCAGAGCAAAGGACAGGGCAACCCAAGTGCTGGAATAACTGATAAGCATGTTTTGGGAAATTGCTTGTGTTCTGAAAAGTTATTTTGACTCATGTATGTTGTTTGGAGACTTTTTGAAACTGCATGATTGCCACGTCCTAAGTTTTGAATTCCCCTTATACCCATTTCTTTGTGCTGATCAGAACTGCTAAATGACACGTCTACTTCTGGAAACCATAGCTGTGCTTGCTAACCACGCCTTATTACTAAACCTATAAAACCAAAATACAAACTTAACTCAAGGCTGAGCTTTTTCAGAGTAATCTCACTCCAGACCCCAGGTTAATAAACTCTTAATCTACCCATACTGGTATTGGTGTGATCTCTCCTAAGATAATTCTACAACATTACTAAGAGACACTGAACTTCCTGATGCTCACTTTTGACAGGAAGTCTTCATGATGAAGCGAAAGAGCTCAGAACTTGGGAGCACACTGACCCAAATTTAAGTCCAAGTCAGCTCTGTTCTCCATGGATACTATCACACAGAATTTCAGTTCCATCACTGTTGAAACATCTCCCTGCCCAAAGGATGGTGAAGAGAGGTAATGTACATGCAAGTGCTTTGGAAGAGATTGTGTGACGGACATTGGAAGGGGTGTGTGCAGCCTAGGACTCATGAAGGTCTCCTGAATGCTGGCATAATAGCATTAGGTCATATGAGCTGGCTTTCTTAGGATTCCCAATTATCAGTAACATAGCAGAAAACAATGTTGACTTTACATTCAAAGTTATTTAGCAGTGAGCTGAATCAGAAAATGTTTGCACATATTCATTCTCTATAAATTAGGTTAGACGTGAAAATAAAAAAAATAATTTCCTCTTCTGCTACTTTTTGGGGAGATACCTAACTGTTGGGAATTACAGTTCCAAGAACCTTCAGGCTCATGAAAAATGTGGCCATTTGCATAGTGGACCTCAGAGATTTCTCTGATAGCTGCTGTTTTCCTCCAACCCTCAGGGTTGGAAAAAACAAGTTATTTTGGGCCAGGCAAGATGTATTTGTTAAAAACAAGGAAATAAATAATTTGAAACAATAAAGTAGCACTAGGCTGAAAATCATTTGGTCTAGATTCCCATGATGGCTCCACCTGCCCAAGTACAGCGGTCTTGGCTCTCACACCTGTCTATAGCACCTGGCGCAGCTTGAGCCACTACTTTCTGCTGACCAGGGTATTTTCCATGTTTTCCTTCTTCCCTTGGAATAGGGTCCCCTTTCCCAGGTGTCCTGGTTTCTCTCCACAAACCTGCACGGGGTCTCCTCTGCCCAGCTGCATCAAATGCACCTCACTGTTTATTTCAGGTCATTTTCTCCTGATGTGTTCTCTGATTGTTCTTCTGGCTTGATTTTCTGGAGGTGCCCAATGTATTATCCACTAAGCTGAATTCAAAGCGAGTTCTTCATGGTGGAGCCCAATCTCAACTTATCTAGACTCAACTGTGTTTTTCAAGTTCAAGTTCCAACTGCTTCCAGAAGCATTCCAATAGCCAAGAGCTGCAAATGAGTTCTTGTTTCTCCAGAACACTATCTCACTTCTCTCATGGGGGAATGTAACACTCTTAGTCCTATCTTATTTCCCCACTGTGCTACAAATGAGGTAAGATCATCAATGTAGGATTATTGTGTAGGACACATTGTGCATCTGCTCACCACCATCACTGTGTCTTTGCTCCTCGATGCCTGTGGGCACAGCCTCCTCTAATGGAACGGGGCTAGAAACTCTTCTCATTTGTACAACCTGGGCTAAAACATATGTTTTCACCTCTCTCTGGAATGCTGTCTTCTTTCTGACACTACTCCAAACACCTGAAGACCCCAGTCCCAATAGTCTATGTCTCTTACAGCCATAGGTACATTTTCCCATGGACTGTGAGCCTCTTAGCTCAATGATGACAGGAAGAGAAAGTGATTGTCATCATCATGTTGTCATTTAAAACAAGGCTTAGCCTACATTTTAGTTTTTTCCAAGAGAAAATAAATGTGAAGGTAAACAGCAAACTTTTACTAAAGGAATGAATGCATGAACAGTTGTGAGGTTTACAGGAGTGAATGAATGAATGAATGAATGAAGAGTTTCACTGTTTATAGGAATGAATGAATGAACAGATGTGCGGTTTACAGGAATGAGTGAATGAACGAGCACTTGTGAGGCTTGCTGTTCTCATCAATGATCATGGCAAGGCTTTCATCTTGGCCTCCCAAGGAATTTTAGTTTACTTTGGAAAGTATAACCAGACACTCCCAGTGTTCTCAGCTCCTTCAGTCAGTAGCTTGATGTCAGAAAATCGCTCTCTTTGCAAAGCAAACAGCATCAAGTCTACAAGCCTGTACATAAAAGCATCCATTATCCCTCGAGCCAAATGTCATTGCTGAAGTGGCTTCCAAATGCTGCCAAAAAGAACATTATTAATAACAGTAATGATAATAATTGTGATCACAATAACATATATTAAAATTTAATTCATATGACACCCAAGATCTGCAGATACAGGAGGGAGCCATTCTTACAACAAAGGGGAAGGAATAAAGTAAAACTTTAGTCAAAGGGAAATATGACACCACTTGGGCCCAAAGCCAGATTTTGAGCTTCTGTGTGGGGGTGTGGAGAGAAAAGGAGCTCAAACTTCAGACTAAGACAGACTGGGAGAACGTTATGAATTTCAGGGACATGATAAAGAGTAGGAAATACATGCATTAGACCATTCCAAGTTTAGTTCTCTTTATCATTTGAACTCAAAGAGCATAAAATATGACCCAGGGAGCTCTGAATGAGGCAGGGAGAAGACTTTTCCCAAGGCCATCCGAGTATTCTGCATGGTGACGCCAGATGGGCTGAGTGAAGGGATAGGGGGCCCATGCTATACTGATAATGATAATTTGGGGAGTGAAAAAAAGATAAGTAGTATTTCAGTGATCATGAGGATAGTAGTGCCATTTTTGCATGTAATATTTCAATGGCTCCAAAATGATAATAGCTAAAAGGAGAAGTAGCTTTCATTTGCTGTGGCAATGTTGTATATTGTTGAAAGTTTCGGCCTTTGAAGTCCAACAGCATGCCTCCTGTGATTGCTGTAAGGTCTTCACTATGATTGTAAATTTCATTTTATTTATTGAGAACAATGACAGAGTGTATTAGTTAGGGTTCCCAAAGAATCAAAACCAATTAGAAATCCCATGATCTACCATCTCTGAACCAAAAACCCAGGAAAGCAAGGGGTATAATTTAGGCAGGGTCCAGTAACCTGACAACCAGGGTCTCTAACATTCAAGGACAGGAGAAATGGATATGGCAGCTCAAGCAAAACTAGTTTCTTACTTCCTCTACCTTTGTGTTTGACTCAGCCCCTGGTGGAATTGAAGACGCTTGTCCTCATGGGTCAGGGTCATGTCTTACCCCCTCACAGGAACACCCAGAGTCTGCTTGACCAGCCATGTCCATCACTTAACCCAGTCAAGTTGATGTGTGAAATTAATCACCACATAAAAGCTTAGCCTGATAGTTTAAAAAATGCTCATGGGGTGTTAGTGTCTCTCATTTGATAAAAGTTCACTGAGTACTGTGTATCGTTGACACTTGAAGCAAAATAGTGAAGTGAGTCCACAGGCCTCCATAAATACACTCACGCATCAGGTTGAATGAACATTTTCCAGACAGGTCTAAGTAACCATCTTCAAGCTAATAGATCTGTAGGCTAATTGATCTTGAGACAGAGAACTTGGAAGACAGGGGTCTTCCCTGCCTCCTATCTGTTAAGTACAGGGCCTGGGGAGGTAGCAAGAGGCAGATGATTAATTACTTCCATATTATTCATTGTGTAACCTTTCTCCATGCCAGCACCTCCCCCAGGCTGAATTATAACTCAAAGAAACACTCTTTCTGGATGTCAGTCCTCCTCATTATAAAGAAATCCTGAAAATCTATTTTGATCTTAATATAGCATGCAAAGAATATATTTTTTGTGTGTGTGATGTGTGACTTCATGTGGTGTGGGATGGAGCATGTGTGTGTGTGTGTATTTGTGTGTATGTATGTGTGTGAGAGATGTCGAATATCATATGGTGTGGGATGGGGGGTGTGTGATGTGTGACTTCATATGGTGTGGGATGGGGCGTGTGTGTGTGTGCGTGTGTGCCTGTGTACAGATGTGTCAGGCCTGCGTGCCTGTGTGTGAAGACCACAGGAGGATGTCAGAGGTCTTTCTCCGTTGCTCATTCACATGCATCCTCGAGACTGTCTCTTACAGAATCCAGAGCTGCTCTTTTTGGTCAGAACGGCTGACCAGTAAGCTCCGGTGATTCTCTGGTCTCCTCTTCCTTTCAGACTATGGTTACAAACATGTGTGGCCACATCCAGCTTTTTATATGGATGCTGGATCCATTTCTGGCTTTTTCAGGTCCTCATGCATGCACAGCAAAGGTTCTTAACCACTGAAATATCTCTCTAAGTCCAAGAACATATTTCTAAAATATAATATATGAATGTGTCAAAATAATGTATAATTAACTATATTCCTCAATAAACCTCTAATACAAATGATTCTCATTTGTAATTAACATTTCCTTCCTTACTCATTCATGAATTTCTTGTTACTTTAAAACATGGTTTTACTGACATAACTACATATATCATGGACACCTGATAGATTGTACAAGAAGAGTGTAGTAACAATACCCAGTGTTACTGAATGCATACAGCACACAGTCGTTGTCCTAAGTACTCTGTATGTAATACCACAATCAAGTTTCACAAAACTGCTAGCTTACAAAATGTGCTGGCTTAGTCAGGTTCTTTATGTTTCCTTGAAGGGAGCATGTCCAGTATAGCAGACTTGACCCATAAAAATTGTGTTCTATGCTCCCTGTGACACACAGCTGCTGTGACCCAGCCTCTATCATACCTTCTCTCCATCCTAAGAGCATGTCAGCTGAGGCCCAGTTCTGATCACCTTAGCTCATGTTAGATGGATGCAAGGATCTTTGCTATTTTAATAGCTTGGTTGGTTTTTTCTGGAAAAAAACAAGCCTGGAGTAGATTAGATAGCCATCACTATCTTGTGCTCATGAACACATAGATAATCATTAGTCCAAATGCCTGTGGGGACTTTAATGTTTTCTATAATTCTCCTTTTAATTTAAAATTCCTTTCATGTTGTCAGACCTATGACCACTTTTAAGAAAAGACAATCTAGAATTTTGAATTGCTCAATGGCTGACTCTTCTTTTGTAGCTTGACAAAAAGAAAATGTGGACGGATAATGTTTTCTCCAAGCTGGAACCTTAATTTGTGGGAACACAGGCAAACTCAGACAGCAGAATCAGTCGATGGCATTTCCATTACTTTAATAGAATGTAAACTATAGCACTTTCTTACTTTAAAATATGTCAGGAATCCTCCATCCCTACCAGATAAAGCCATGTGCCTTACAGTGTTGATGGGGATATTGGCACTCATTAAACCCTTAGCATATCTTGAGTATAATCAGAAAATAAGACCACTCAAAGACTATCTCCTGCTTTTATCTGTCTTCCAATTTTAGTGCATGTTATTTAGAGAATATGGGTTTATTTTGCCAATTTTAGAACGTAAAAGACCAAGAACTAAATGGAAAACACACACACACAACACACACACACACACACACACACACATTCAACAAAATTAGCCATCAAGGAAATGCAAATCAAAATCACACTGAGATTCCATCTCAACCTGATAAGAATAGCTACCATCGAGAAAACATAATTTTACTAACGATGGTGGGATTTATTGGCAGGTAGTGGGGGACATGTGGATGTAATGGAAATTAGTGCAGCCACTATGAAAATCAGTGTGAAAGTTACATAGAAAATGAACACTCGTCACCTGATCCAGGTATACCACTCGGTATTTCCCCAAAGGAATGGACTATTATTCAGCCATCAAGAAATAATGAAATCATGCCATTTGCAGAAAAACGAATGGAAATAGAGATGATCACTGTAAGCAAAATAACCCAGAGTCGGGAAGGCAAGCATTGTATGTTTTTGTCTAATGTGTATAAAGTAGCAAAGAAACAAATACAAGATAGTAGATTAAGGGCTGTTAGGGAAAAGAAAAGGGACCAGAGAGCGGAGAGAATGGAAAGGTAACAGGACAGAATACAAGGACTGATCTAGACGGCCCACCGAGGAGGATATCCAGCTGATTGGGGATGGGGAGGGAGGGCATTGGGGAATTGGAGATAACAACTCATTGTTGCCCACTAAATAATGTAACTCATTATGGAGAATAAAAAAAAAATAAAGCCTTATTGAAACATAAAAAAATACCACAAAAGTGCTAAAGTTCACATGCACATTTGAAAATGTCACATTGACACACATTGTTTGGTATATTTATCATATGCTAATGAACAATATGAATAAAAAGAAGGTATATTCTCCATATGCTGGATATAAGGCAATCAATTAACTCAATTTACATACATCCCTTCCTTCACACTTGAGGTGGCGAATTGGCAGGTTGAAAAGACATTCTTATATACATTTTACCTTTTAATTTAAATAAATACATAACTTTATGTAAATTACATCTTTTAAATTATAACAATATAATTTTATCAGTCTTGGGGAGAAACATTCCAAGGTATCTCAGTTTTCTCCATTTATGGTTTCTTATGATTGTTCTTTTACTCTACCTTCTTTTAAACAGTTATTTGGAGGTTAAATGGTTTGATGCATAAGTTTTCTGTTTTCTAATACTGATGAGTTGTTCCTTTATTCTAAACTCACTAGTACTTTTCTTAGTTGATTCTTAGTAAGGATTCATGTGTCTGTGCCAATGTTCGTATCATTAGTATTTTCCAGCAGTATGTTATTTCATTGTTTTACTTAAAGTATTGACATATTGATTCTGTTTCTACCAGACCCATTAATGCATCGACTGTGGTAGCTGCATGATCTAACTTAAAACACGCCCAGACTTTGCAGGGGCAGACAGAAACTCCACAATTCTTACCAGTTCAAGTCCAAAAATAGGCCTCTTAGTAACTATCTCCATGTTGTTCCCCACTGATCCTTTTGGGACTGCACCCCTCAGTCATGGGGTCTTCCCCACTGCACCCCTCAGTCATGGTGTCTCCCTCACTGCACCCCTCAGTCATGGGGTCTTACCCACTATGCCCCTCTGTCATCATGTCCTTCCCTTACATCTTGCTCTTGCTCTGTCCTATGATGTGGGCATCTTTTCATTCAGATTTTCCTGCTCTTGTCATCACAGCTCCCTGCCTGCGTAATGGGCATTGTGTTCTAGCTAACATAGGAAAGTGTGCCTCACAACCTCTTGACATCTCTTTTTGAAAGTTAAAGACTCTGCATGTATTTCACAACCACACTGGGCTCCTAAAACAAACAAATTTATTTTCTCCCAGTGCTATAGGTTAGAAGTCCTAAGTTAAAGTACTGTTAGACCTCCTCTTCCTCAGGAGGACTCTAAGGAAGTGTTCTTATTCATCACGTCTTGGGCTTCAGGAGTGTTCTGATAGCCTGGTTTTCCTTGTCTTGACAATGTTTCCTTCCAGTCTTTGTCTTCCTCGGCCTACATCTCCACTTCCTATTGATTCTCTAGCCTTAGATCACAACTTAATTCAGTCAGTCATTCCTTTGACTAAACTGCATGTACAAAACCCCAGTTTCCAAAACATACCACATTATGAGCTTCTGGCTAGATATGAATTTTGGGAGAAGACTCTTCAACCCACCATAGACTTAACTTCTACTGAATTTTATGACTTATTTATTTCTTCACTAGTGTTTTATTCTGCTGGGATGTTAATTCTGTAAGGGCAAGACATTAATCTCTTCTGTTCCCAGCTGCATCCACAGTGCTTTATAGAGAGGTGTTCATTATTACTTGTTCCTCTACTTTAAGTATGGAAATTATAAAAACATATTTAAAAATAAATCTTAAGGTCCAGTATTTATCATGATTATGTAGATATTCACAGATGGCTTTCATTTAATTCTGTATTTCCCATTTAATGCTTTTATTGCCTGGTTGCCATTCCTTTCCCAACTTCTACTAGAAAGGCAGAATTTTGTGTACATCTATTTCACTTCCCTTGTATGGAAGTGAAAAATCATTTGTTGTGATATTTGTTGTGATGCCTTAACACATTAAAATATATTTATTTATTTCAGAGAGAGAGAGAGAGAGACAGAGAGAGAGAAAGTGAGTACATGTGTGTCTCCTGTCATTGCAAAGGAACTCGAGATGCATGTACCACTTTGTGCCTCTGGCTTTATGCACTGGGGAATTGAACCTCTGCTGTCAGACTTTGCAACAAGCACCTTGAACAGCTGAGCCATCTCTCCAGCCCCATAGTAGGCATTCTTATAGAATAATGTTAACAATGGTTTCTTTCTCCTTCTTTGTAACATAATCTGCTATGTGAGTTCCACATGGTTTTTTTTTAACCAATGCAAATTGATATCTTCATGATTTCTATTCTTACAATTAATGCTTATTTAAAATTTTCTTGTCTCATCAGGGTACAGGGCTTTGAAAAAAAAAAAAAACCCATCTAGGCCAGCATGTCTAAGCTAAGATTCAGACTATCTCTAAAAAGAAGAAAAATGTGAGTATATAACACTATACAGAGAAGTGTATGGCAGCCAAATAAAAATGAATATCTTCAACCCATAGTTTTATAGTTCTATTTGTTTACTCCAACCTTAACCCTCCCTCTGTTGGGCATCACTTTCTTTATCCTTTAATACATTTTTAATGTAGTATTTTTGATGTGATATAGTATTTTGAGCAAGAGCCTCTGAGAATTGATCCAAAAATGTCTTAATGTTGTTCTTACCTTTGAATGATAATTTATCTGGCTCTAGAATTCCAGAGTTGACAGTATTTTCCTCAGATCTTTGAAGATAATATTTCATTGCTTCCTGGCATCTGTTGCTCACTGACAATCCATTTGTTCTTCCTGGAATTAATCTCTATTTTTTTCTCATTTTTCTTTGATGCTCTGCAGGGATTGTTTTCATAATAAAACTAGAATTTTGTTACATTTGTCTTGCTAAGAACTTGCATCCTCAAGCAGGAGATGACTGTCTTTATTAATTTCTTTCAATTACTTTTCATCCAATACGAGCTCCACAATCTCCTCCCTTCTCATCCTTGAACTCCTCTTAGATGGTGCTGGACTTTCTCCATCATCTCCCATCTATTTCTTTGCTACTCATTATTCAAATCTTTCTATCCACCATTTGTGGTTGTACCATGAGATCTTCTAGTGTGAAAGGCCTCTAATAGTGGAATGGCATTTCCGCCATGTCTAATTTGAGTTAAATTCATTCTATTTATTTCTGAAAGTTTGATTTTTGGACATTTTCTAAATTTCTTGTTTTCCTCCAAGTTATATTATCTTTATGTTTCTACTTCATTCTTTTTTTTGAAATACATATATTGCATTTTTATTTTTGGCATTTTCAAATACAATTTGGTTTTTTGTTTGTTTGTTTGAATACCATCTTCCCCCCCAACTCTCTCCCCCTCTTCTCCCCATTTCCCCATCTCCCTGTGTTTTCCCTACTTCCGTTTACATGTCACATATTACATGTCACATGTATCTTTTTGCACATACTCCATCTTCCAGTCCATCTCTTTATATTCAGTTTTGGTTACAGTTCTATCATTATAGGTTTTATTCACATTGACTCCATATATATTTTTTTTTCCATACTGCTGAATAGGATCACATTTTGTATGAGTTCCACATTTTCACTATTCACTCAGTCTGTCACTGGGAACCTAGGAAGTTTTCAATTTTCAGCTATGGTAAATAGAACTGCAATAAACACGACTGTGCCCCGTAGTGACATGACAGACTTCTACGGGACTCTCTTTCTAACTTTGTGAGAAACCTTCATCTGAGTTTCAGAATGGCTCTACTAGTCTGTGCTCCCGCCAAGAGTGGATGAGTTCCCCTTTCTCCACATTCTCACCAGCATTTGTTGCCTGGGTTTTTTTTTTATGACAACCATTGTGACTGGGGTAAGATGCTATCTCAAAGCTATTTTTTATGACTAGGGAAGTTGAACTTTTTCTTATGTACTAATTGGCCATTTATTCTTTATTATATCTGATTTTTTAGGTTGTTATGGTTGGTTTGGGTTTGTTGTTACTTCCAATTTTTGTGACATTAATTCTATCCATTGTTCCTTATATTCTCATTGTGTAGCTTGTTTCTTTATGTGATTGCCAAGGTTTTATTTTAATTATTTTATTTTTGAGCTTAGTCTGGTTTTCCATGTGAGAGCTACTGGAGGTCAGGGGAGTTTCACTGTCATCTCTAGAGGAGCCAGGGCTAACTTATTATGTGGACTTTGGAGTGTGATAACTCATGCCTCAGTTTCCATGTCTCCCTGGGACCTTTTGCACACCAAATGCTCTTGATGGGATCAGGCTTCCTAGGCCAGTAAGAGAGTTTTCAGGGAGGTGTCAGCTGTTCAGGCTCTGCTTTCAGGGACTGAATACATCTCCAGTGTCTTCCAGAACCTTCATTCTCCCTCCCTTGATACACACACCTCATTAGACCCTCATGGCTCTCATGTCTCCTTTTAGGACTGGGCCCTGGGAATTCCCTTTCTTGCTTATGAGTGTTTTTTCCTGTCAAATAATCTGTGCATATATGTATATACATATATACATATGTATGTGTATATATGCTTTTAGTAAGAAAGGAGACTTGTTGATACTAGTTTATACAGCTCTAGCTGCTAGAAGGATTTCTCTGCTTAGTGGAATGCTAGCATTCTCAGGGTCTGAATATAGCCTGAGAACCCCACCTAACAAATTATAGAAGGCACCATGTACTGGTCAGAAGCCTTGTGGATAAAAGTTCAATGAGGACCTTCTATAACAACAAGGAATTTAAATTCTTTGGACTCTTCCTCCCTCCCTCCCTCCCTCCCTCCCTCCCTTCCTCCCTCTCTCTGTCTCTGTCTCTGTCTCTCTGTCTCTCTGTCTCTCTCTCTCTCTCCCTCCCTCTGTGCAGAGTCCAGAGGAGAATGTTGGGTGACCTCCTCTGTCATTCATCTGTGTGTTTTCTTGACACAGTGTCTCTCATTGAACTTGGACCTCACATTTTTTGGTTAGTCTGACTGACCAGTGAGCCTCAGTGATTCTCCTGTCTCTGGTTCTAATCACTGGGGTTAGAATCATGTGCGGCCAAGTCCATCATTTTTTGAGGGTTCTGGGCTTGCTCTTACCTTCTGAGCTGTCTCCCAAGACTGGGTATTTTCATTTTATTACTTTGTTTTACGTATTAACTGATATTCCTTTGAGATGAACAGAAATGATCCAACTCCATGCACACCAATGTCAAGCAGAGAGCGATGAATTTGGGAATGGTGGTAGTCCCTCAGCATGTTGACACTCAGCAAGGGATGATGTCTTTTTTGGAGAAGAGTGATTTCCTCTAAGGCAGGGATCAGTGGCCAGCCATCACTGTATGGATCAGAGTCTGGCTCAGTCATGCCTAACTCTTTTCTTTCCACATTCATTTGTTCCTGTCTGCCCATAGCCTGCCAACATCATTTGAATGTACAAGTAAGAGCCAGGCATGTCTCTTAGACCAATCAAAATAAATTAGAAAATTAATTTGAACTCTCTCAGTGAACAGAGAATCTTGAACCAGCTCTTGGGGGGGGGCAAAAAGCTTCCTCACAAATGTGCAATCAGACATCTTTTAACGAAGAAGAATGTGTAAACAAGGGAGTAGATTCTATGACTCAAAAGGAATACAGTCACAGGTTCTTCACACACACTGAGATTTTGTACATCCAGCAGTGTTTAGCTGCCTGTCTTGAAGCCCTAAGCCTAGTGATCTTGGTCTGAGAAATTGCAGCCTTCAATGGAGAACAATATTTGAGCTCAAATATTTATTCATATATTTATCATTTGTGTTCACTTCCAATCAGCTCAATGTGTATGGTCTTTGAATAAAACTGTAACTGCTATTCTCAAACAGAGCTTAGAATAACCTGTGACCCGTCTCTGGTGATGATTTGGGGGAGGAAACACAAATGGGAGTCTGGATTTATTCTTCAGCTCTCTTCTTGTTGGGAAACCTCATGGCTGGTACTCAAGAGCTGGGCTCTGAGGTAGAAGCTATGTGTTGAGGGTGCAGAGAAGCAATGGATAAGGTTCCTGATTCTTCATAAATTCAACAAGCTCCCTTGCCTGCTCTACACGGTGATTATCCACACCTCGTATGGGAAAGGAAAATATGTTTGTATCCTGTTGAAGTGTTGGTTTCAGTGCTGTGTGAATCTGAAAACATGTATCTCCTTTTGACTGCAGGCTTTGGTTGTATGGATTTTCCTGGGGAGAAGGGAAGAAATATCCACGCCAGATAGTATACACAGAACCAATTCAACCCAAGTGTAGCTTGATGAACCAATTAATCTATTAGGATTACTTACAGGAGCATGGGTGCTGGTAGAGCTACAGGAGCGTGAAAGACTCATTGGCAGACCTGCCTGCAAGTTGTGCAGAGAACTTTAAGGATGTTTCATGAGTCAGGACTCATGCTGGGGTGTGATTTTTAGCGATTCAGTTTCCTGAGGGTTGCCCATGTTCCTTCAAGTAACCCTCACCATGTTGTTTTAAGTGACCTCACCATGTTTCTATAAGTAACTCCTTCCACATGCTCTTGTAAATAACCCTCATGCATGTTCCTATAAGTTAACCCTCACCCATGTTACTGTAGGGAACCTTTCACCATGTTGCTGTAAGCAGCCCCTGTAAGAAATGAATGTTCCTGTAACTCCTCACCCATGTTTCTAAGTAACCCCTCTCCTGTGTTCTTGTAACTAATTCTTCACCCATGTTCCTGTAAGTAACTCTAATAAACTCCTTGGTTTTCCAATGTAGTAGGGTTGAATCATTTCTTTGTTCTATCATCGGAATCCTATGTGGATGAATAAATACTGCTTTGTGTCTTCTAAGGTGATGTTTGAAATAGTTCTGTATTGTTCTCTTCCATCATTTAAAAACATTAATAAGATGGGACACTATAGCAGTTACCGTTTCATTGTTAAGACAACACATCTGACCAGAAACTGTTTATGGAAGGGAAAGATTCATTTTGGCATAGAGGTTGGAGGGGAAGTTTCATAATGTCATGGAAACATGGCAGAGCAGGCAGCTGGGGCATCACATCTTGTCATAGCAGCAGGAAGAAAGTAGTCTGAGTGAGTTAGCTATGACACCCAGTAGGTTGGACTAATACACTTCAAAATCTCCTCTCAGCTACACACCACCTCTGGCAAGGCTCCACCTCACAAAGGCTCCACAGCTTTCCCAAACTGCCACCAGCTGGGGACCAAATATTGAAAGCACATGAGGCTATGGGATGCTTTTCATTCAAAACACCACACAGAAGAGCTAAGATATGGAATTAGCCTCGGTGGTCCTCCTACAGATAGATTAAAATATAAAGGAAATGCATGAAGCATACATGTATATATGAAACAGAATGCTATTAAGCCGTAAAGAAAAATGACCTCTTATTATTTGTAGCAAACTTGATAGGAATAGAGGCCACAGAAAAGAAAACATTGCATGTTATCTCTCACATGTGAGCACTAAGCTGAGTCAGTCTGACCATAGAACAATGATCAGAAGAGGCGGGAAGGGTGAGGGTTCAGTCCATATACCATATATGGATGCATGGAAGTTACACATTGAATCTCATTAATATGCACTATAAATGTCTCTTGAAAGTGAAAGGTAAAGGAAGACATAACTCCTGGCTTATCTCCCCAGGAGGAAGACACAGCTCATGACTTACTTCCCATCTCTCTAAGAAATCCCAAATGTTGTTCTTTAGGGGGGAGGGCCTGAACTTGGGAACTCTGGTGTTGTTGAGTGAACGCTGCTGTGATGGTCAGGTTTTGTTGTCAACTTGATCTTTTGAATTATCTTGAGTGGATCTCTGAGGATGTTTACAGGAAGGCAGCCTCTCAGTAGTGAGTAGGGTATAAAGAAGCTCAGGGTAACTAGAAATTAACGTTCCTTCCTGGGAGGGCAGTGCAGGAAGGGAATTTCATAGACTCAGGAAGCCATTGAGTCTGGGATAGGGTTGCAAGACCCCACCCTAAAGAGGAAGATTTCTCTCCCTTCACCCCTGCCTGTTTGCTGGTGGTGTGTATATGTGGTGTTGGTGATGGATTTTTCTCTCTGCTTGGACCTGTGAAAGGGGGCCAGCCTCTTTCACCATTATGGTATTTTCCCTGGATCTATAGCCTCAATAAATACTTTCCTCCCATAATTGTGCCGGGTTCAGCTGCTTTGACATCATTTTGAATATAGACATTAGACATTCTTCTTCCTCTGCCTTTCTGATTACTTTTTAAAAAAGTACAAAGAGCTGATTAAGTTAGAATAACACAAGTTTAAAGTATATGCTATTAATGGGGAGTAGGTTGCAACGTGAATTTTATAACTAATTTAAAAAGAATGCCATTTGGAGAATAATTTGCCAAACTTACTCCCCCTTTTTGACTCACAGTGAGGAATTCTAGTGCTTTAATTACAAACTAGACAAATGTGGTCTGTGGGTTCAGATATAATGAGCTTTCATAAAGCAATGAGAAAGAAAATGATCATTTCTTTTGTGGGTTTGCTCCATGGCACACTGTATTTGCATTTGTTTGGTGTACTTTTCTATTAAGATGTGAAGTCACTGTTTCAAGCTTAAGGCAGAAAATCCTTATGAAGGGTCATGATGACAGGCAGTTAAACCCTTTGAAGGATACTTCTACCCTGTACTGGACAGCCTCCAGGGCCATTGTGAGTAAACTAGACCTCTGCAAAGCCAAGACCTGCCCATTTCTCTTTCTTCACTGATTTGATGGCAGTACACTTCATCCATGTACTGTTGAATATACATCCAGAAATGAGGCTTGTCTATAACTCACACTGTGCTCAATCCTCACTATAACCTGCTCCTGCAATCTCTATCTTGATCTGTGTTTAGGCATTTGTAATTTCCTAGGAATTAATCATAGGACCAGGACTTCTACAAGGGCAGTGGTGACACGTGGAAGGTTTTGGCTTTCATAGCTTACAGGTGGATCTCTTGGGATCTTCTGTCAGCTGGGGCTGTGGTAAGTATTACAGTGAAGCAATAGATCCACTAACTTTTTTCTTCTCAATTTTGTGTTCTTTTATCCATTGATAATTTTTATTCAAGTCTATAATATATTTTGATCATGACCCTCTCCTATTACCTTCTCTTGACCCCCTTCCCTCTCCCCCTTCATGTTCTGAGAACACAGAAACACCTGACCATGGCTGCATCATTAATTCCTAGTACCATAACCCACAGATAATATTTGAGAGATATTTGCAGAATGACAAAGAAGGCTTTTATCTTCAGAGTAAAGTTTAATCTCTTTTCCATGATATCCAAGAAAGCTCAAAATCTGGCTTTAACCTTTGTTGGTCCCTCTGTTTCCTATTCTTCCCTAATAGCAGTCTAATGGCCATAGACAAAACATCACAATGTCAGAGACAGTCATGGGCTTCTCTGCTCGGAGCACTTGCTGAGAGTACCACATGCAACCTTTAAGACAAGTTCTCCTGTCATCTCCACGAGATCTCTCCCAAACCCACAAACTGCTATGGAATGAAACAAATAACAGATACTTACGAATCAGCTATGTTGTTATGAGATACTGTTAAGCGACAGCTGTCAGTGGTATTAGAGGTGGGGAGGACACAAGGCTGGGTACAAAGGACAGTAGTGTGCAGCATAATGGCCCAAGGTCAGCCAAATCCACATTAGAACCCCTGCAGATGGCATTCTTTAAGAACAAAGGGTGAGCTTGTGAGATATGTAGTCACTAGTTCTAAATGCTAGCTCTTGGGGCTGAAGATATGGCTCAGCGGTTAAGGCACTTACCTCCAGTGCCTAAGGCCCAGGGATCAATTCCCCAGGACCCACATAAGCCAGACCCACAAGGTGGTGGCCCTGGTGTGCTCGCTCTCACTCTCTCTCTCTCTCTCTCTCTGCTTAAAGATGAATAAATAAAATATTTTAAAAAAGAATGAGTCCAGCCTGGGCTAGAGCAAGAAAAAAAAATAAATGCTAACTCTTTTGTTCAACAAGATGTGTCTACCTCTTCTTTCCTCTCTGTAATCACTCTAGGTTCCAACCACAAGAGTTGTGCCTTTCCTGTGTGGCTCATTCTAGCTCTGACCTCTGCATTGCTGGTGCTGCCCTGCCTGAATGCTACAGGCCCCTTCTTTGTACATGCTGGGTCAATTTCTACTTGAGCCTAAAGGATTGATTAGATACGGGGTTTGTATTATGTATAAAATAGCCGTGTGAGCTAGCAGAAAAATGAAGAACTAAATAATACACTTCTTTTTAAGGTCCAGATTTTTATAATGGTATAATGTGTAAAGGACTCAAGCACATTCATTAGTCAAAGCTCATTTGATTCTAATAAGATTTTGTCAACCTGGAAAAAGAATTAGATGAGGAGTCCTAAGTTGATTGCTCCTTTAGTTGAAGAAATGACATTCCATATCGCTCTATTGCTGCTCTTCCACTTCAATGATCTCTCTGTAAGTCAAATTCCCTCTCCCTCTCTGATTCCACATTGGGATTTTGTTAAAAATGCCAATGTCGGGAGCAGGGAGATGGTTCCATGGTTAAAGGTGTTTGCTGGCACAGCCTGCCAGACCAGATTTGATCTCCTAGCTCCCACTTAAAGTCAGATGCACAAAGTGGTGGTACCAGGGTGATTAGGGTTCAGGAAAGAGTCCAACCCTGAACCCTGAGTTCGTTCCTGATTTACTTAAAGAATTAAATAAAAAAAGACTGAGGAGGATAATTATTAAATTATTATATTTATTTAGAAGTTGGGAGAGGGAAGGAAGGGGGAATGGAAGCAATCATGTGACTTAAGAGCTCATGTGGTGGGCCTGGAGAAAAGGGAAAAGGGAGTTTGAGTTGGAAGAACCAAAGTATAAAGGGCTTTTGCCATGAGGGAGGTGAGGGGGTGGAAAGCCCATGGAGGAAGGATGGGTCATGGGTCTTCTTCCTGGCTAAGATGGGGGGGGGTCACCGAAACCTAGAGATTTCAGAATCTGAGCTGGCCAACCAAGAAGAGAGTGACCTGCCTTCCCCTGGTGTATTTCATAACCTCGGAGTGGTAGTTCCTGCCTCCCACCTCAGGTGAGTCAGGGTGACAGCTGATTGGTCTGGGCTGGGCTGGCTCAGGAAGCTTGACCAACCACAATGCCAGGAGACCTTCGCTCCATCCCCAGGGTGGGGCTCAGGGGGAAAAACAGGTCAGGCAGAGAGACAAGGAGAAGCCAGGTTCTTCTCTGGATCTCTGGCAAGGTGGAGACTGTGAAGTCAAGACCAAGGACATTCTGGGGCCCAGTCACCCTAAGTGCCTCAACTGCTTTTTGATCTCTTTACCTCTTGGCCTTGATCCGTCCAGTTTCACCTATAGTTCCTAGTGTACTTAGCTGTGTTTGCGATCCCTTCGCATCCTATCAGTCTGGGTCTTTTTCTGTCTATGGTAGTATACCAAACAACTTACTGCTTTCTTAAATTCATCACCGTTTTCCACTAGTATAAATGGCGCTGACAGGCTGCTTAGTAAATATTTGGCAAACGAATGAATGCATTTCCTGCAACAGGTATATTTTGGCTCAGTGTATACTCTTGAAGTTAATTTGGCACTTTCTTGTATGTTGGTTCATTTCTGTCAAGCATTCCAACCACTCTTGATGGCCCAGATCTCAGGCTGTCTGCATAGACCACATTTCTCATGCCTCTGGATCTAGCCCCTCCTCATGACTTCAAAATACCAGTGGTCATTCCTAGTCTTGGATTAAGGAAGCAGTGCTTTTTGAATATAAAAATCACCATCGGGTGGCATCCGTCTGATTTATTCTAAGGCTGAGGAAAGGAGCCTCTATTTTCTAGGAATCCATGGGTCTCCCCCAGGAAATAAGCATGACATGGCCTGGATTCATTATCACAGATGGCCCTCATCACCAGATCTTTCTAAATAGTTGTTTGGACATGCCAATTGGGTCAGTGTGACTGGTTCCAGAAGATTTTAGCTTGGTAACAAGCTACTTGGCTGAATCTTTTTACCTTGCGGTCACTGGTTTGCAAGTAGCCCAGATTCCCAGTGATAAAAAGCACTTGTACTTGACAGATGGGCTACAGTATGTCTGACAAAGGAGCAGGTTTCAGGACAGGCCCTAGTGAAGGATTGATTCTCATTCTTATAGCAAGAAAAGACACCAAGCCTGTCCCTTCCTTTCCTGTGGGCATGGGCTCTGAGGCAGCTGGGGGTAGCTAGCTGTTTGCTGAGGTGCCTGCCACCAGGACAAGGTGGATCTGACCATGTCAGCATGTGGTGGGAGACCTGGGGAGATAAGGAAGCCAGGCTGGGCTGTGAGATGGGAGAGGTAGGCGGTGGAGTCAGTAGGAAGGAGACGTAGAATGGACACTAGGCTCAGCTTCATGGCTTCCTATTAGCCCGCCACTGAATTTTAGTGGACTCCTGGTTAAGGAAATGCATTTCAGACTCTGTTTTCCTATTCTATAAAATAGAAATAATGCTTTCCGTATACAAGAAGGTTGTGAACCATGCAGAGCTGTGGATATGGGAACTAGATCCCGCTTGTCTGCTTGAGGACCCCTTGATTTTGGTGCAAACGATAAACAATTCTCCTCTTCTTGACACAACCAGGAAGGTTTTATCTGGAGGATGGCCCAACCAGCAGGCACTGGTGATGAAACCACTGTTAGATATCACCTGATTTGTTTACTCAGGCTTCAGTCTTCTCAGCTGGACAACAAAGAGCTGGTTCAGGTGCATCAGAGCAGAGAAGAACTGGGTCCTTTGAAGTCTAGACTGTCCTCTTCTTCATCTGTACCAGGGTACCTGCTAGGATAGGAATCCATCAGGGGACAGGTTAAGATAAAGCATTCTTGAGTCAAAAGTTAGAGCAAACTTAGCTGGGTGTGTTCAAGTGTGGAATGTAAGAGCTTTCTTTCTAAGAGAAGTTCTACAAAATAATTCTCATTCTATTCATTCACTATTTTGCCGGATGGTGTTCTAGGCATGGAGTATGAGGTACAATGAGCCAGTCGAGGTTGCTGCTCTTATACAATTGTTTGGAAATGGTAAAGAATTTTCTGTGCACAGTTGTATATATGTTACATGAAGTAGGACCCCTATTGGGAGGGCTGTGCTCAGCACTAATTAGTTTTAAAAGATAATTCTACTTCTAGGAATTAATTCTAAGAAAAAAATTTGCAGGTTGCAATTTTTATATCAATACCTATTGTTCAAGAATGTTTCCACCCTATTTATGCTAGTAAGCAAGTAGAGAACTTAATATCTATTAAGAGGAACAAGCTTAAAGCAATGGGTAGCATATCCACTGACAGGCACATTGTATCTACTCATGCATGTTATGATACTGTAATCCTAATCTGATAAAAAAATGGTGGATCTCTGTGGAGAAGATGAAGACAGGAACCATAAAGTAAGATGTTCTGGTTCCAAGTTATGAGAAGGGTTTGTTGCCTTCCTTGGATTATGGCAAATACTTGGGTTTGAATGTTCTTTTCCTTGCTGTGGTCTTCAGAAAATGACTCCACCAGCAGTCTTTCTGAAATATGGATATAGGTGACCTTGCTGGGTGGTTGTGAATTTTAGATGATATGATGTATATTCAAGTATACATAGCCAAGAGTACCTGGTCCAGAATTAGAAGTTAATGATGATATGTTTATATTATATTCTAAGGTGTCTATAATTAATATGCATTACTACATTAATTAATTAATTCAGTTCCCCTGATAACAAAAATTGTATTAATGTCTTGCCCTTTTAAATGTTATAAGTTTAAATTCTTAATGCTTTTTCAGTTAGCCTTAAAACAAAAACGAAGGAAGATTTTGAAGAGGGAAGAAAAGAAAGAAAAAAGAAAGGAAGAAAAAAACAAAGAGAGAGAAAGAGAGGGAAAAATAAGAAAACAAAAAGCCAAGCAAAAGCCAGTCCTATGATGTAGACAACATGACGTCAACTGTGCAGGTTTGCAAGCTGAGACCATGGGGAATGCCCACCTTGCTCTGAAGACCATGGGTGCGAAAGGGAAGGGCAATCTGGGCCAATCCCATGTCTCTGGGCCCAGAGGAGGTGCTTCTACCTTCCTCTGTCCATTTAAAATTAAATTTAAAATGAAGGAAATGTTAGAGTTTAAAACCGAGTGCTACTTGTAAATTTCTGCTTTGAAAGCACACAAAAGGCATGGAGTCATTTTTATATGTTAATAGTTGTGGAAATAGTTAAAATCTGAATTTGTTGATCTTTGACTGTCAGGCTGAGGCCAAATGGCATCTCTCTGTGCTGGCCTGTGCAATCATCATGGCTGGTGGGGAGGATTCTGGTAGGAAGTCAAATAGGAGTTGGCCAGATGCATTGGCACAGGGTGTCTGGAAGACTTTCTCATTAAGATAAATCACAGTGATTGAGAAACCAAGGGAATACAGGCCTTCATGGCAGCAAAAGGACACATGCTGGTGTGTTGGGAAAGGCTGGGGTCATTATGGGGGAGTGTGAAGGATGAAGTGACGTGGGACTGACCCCCCTTCTGTGCTTCAGGAAAGGTAGGAAGCCAGCCCTCACCATCACCAGGCAGACTGGTCCACGGGCTTTGGACCAGACAGCAATTTCATTATGATTTGGCAGACACCAAGTCTCCAAAGTAATTTCAACCCTGCCCCAATCACGAGTGAGCATGGAGCCATAAAAGGAAAGAGCTGGAATGGCAACCATTCCAAGCCTTTAGTTTGAAAGATACCCCGGGGCCAGATGCTGGGGCACATAGAAGAGCAGGGGCTGGAGCGAACTGACCTGTGTGTGGGCTTCCATCAGTCCATTTGCTGGTCATGAGACCTTCAGCATTGTCCCGCAGTGGCCCTGGGCCTTATCTGCTCATGGGTAAAATGAGACCAGCACTGTCTCATTCCCAGAACTAAGGCACTAAGGAAAACTCTGGGTGTAGAATCCTGAAGTGAATGGGGCCTAGCACATGGTACTTCTTGGGAGCAACTTGCTGAGTGAGGGTCTTAGGGTAGAGGTTCTGAATGTAAAGCAGAACTTTAGAAACCCCATTAGACACACACGCACATGGTTTGGGTAGTCTAGGAAGAAAGCTTAGAGGTGGAGTGCCTTGGAAAAGGAAGGGATCATAAAATTGCCGTTTCCTTCCACTCCTTATCTGGAAGCTCATAAAACGACTGTAATTGCAACCTCTATCCCTTCCTGGATCTGATTTGGGGGAATACAGAGTTGGCTTGCCTCACTGATGCTCATGGAACCACTCTCAGCGAGACCTGCTCTACAACATGCTCCTTACTTTATGCTAAAAAGACTGTCATAGAGAATCCCAGCTTTATCTTCTTGGTGCCCGATCTGTGAACATTGTTCTGTGTCTCTACCTTGCTCGTACACAATACATAACAGCCACTTAATGTCAATAAGCTTTAAGAGTTCTTTCATTGGATCGTTTATTCATTTATTGAGTTGGCATGGATTGATTAAGGTTCTACAAAGTTCTGCATGTAGCTGTAGGGTTAAGAGAGAGAATCATTTGACATATAACTCCAGTAAAGTTGGGCTGGATTGTACTGTGGCAGAGTGAAGAACATGGGTTGTGTTCTGGGGCTCTCAGAGGAGGAACTATATAGAGACGATGAGAAGGGCAGAGAGAGCCTTAGGAGGGGTTTCCCAGGTGTCTGGAGAGGAAGGCTTTCCAGGTAAAGAGAGGTAGCTATTTAAAATTACTAAAGTTACAAAAGTTATGGTACTGCATCTTCCAGAAGGTAAAGCCTAAAGACAATGGAGTCTGTATGGATGGGTATGTGAGAGGTTAAAATACTGAGTCATGAGAATTCAAAAGGCACCCAGGGTGTAGCAGACCGTGATAAACACTCTTTGCGGCTAAAAAGCTGGAGGAATGTGAAGTTTTTCCGCTGCTGAGGAACATCTGGCTTTTCCCTTGGTGACAAAAGGAAGGAACACACACTACAGCATAGTCCCTAAAGGCTGGCCTCAGGGATGGAACTACTAGCTCTTATATCCTTTTTCCCATCATTGAGCAAATCACTGTCTGGATTTTCCTATCTGCAAAATGGGAATAATGGGCATATCCAATATTTAAGATTGTTTCATAGGGTTGTTGGGAGATCTAAATCATTTAGGTTATGGAAAAGACTTAATATTGTGCTTTAAACCTTGTGTGAGTATTTTGATTTTGCTGCCATTATTATTATTATTATTTCATTATTTATTATTATTCCTAGATGTTTAGCAGTTGGAAAAGATAGGCAGATGAATTTCTAGACAATGAATTCTGTAATGATCAGGAAGATGGGTGAGGAACGGATGGAAAGGCAGCAGGGATATAATTAATAATCAGCTGAATTAATTTAGGGGGGTGAAAATGAAGACGTAAAGGTCAGCAGTATGATTAGTGATTCGCTTATGCACCCGAGTATCACACTGCCTCACTAATTTAGGTGTTGTATTGCTCTAGATTTTTCTGAGAATAGAAGCAGCAGGAGATATCTTATTTCTATCTCTCTGTGTGTCTGTTATTGATCTATCTCATATATATTTCTATCTTTATCACTGTCTCTAGCTTCCTATATGCTTGTATATTTGTATCTTTTTATGTATTATATTAATATATTGATAGACCACATGTAGCCACTTTAGGAGGCCCTGTTAAGTGGGGTCTGACCTCTGGGGGGCAAGACAGTCCCTCCCTGCTGCTAGGAAAGTAATAACCAGCTGGCTGTTTTCAGGGAAACCCAGAGCCATCAGAGTTATGGCCTTGGGTCTTATAGAAGAGCTGGGTGTGGACAGAACAACCTTCCTCCTTAGAGTCTGGAAGGACAAGAGCCCTTCTTTACTTTCCACTTTCCATTGACTGCGGGGCTTCTTTCATATAAACACACCCGTTTCCACCAGAAGCTCAGAGGACCACCTTGCTTTGTTCTTCACATTACTGGAACCAATCTCTCTCTCTCTCCCTCTCTCTCTCTCTCTCTCTCTCTCTCTCTCTCTCTCTCTCTCTCTCTCTCTCTCTCTCTCTCTCTCTCTCCCCCACTATAAGCCACTTTGGCATGGTGATTCCAGATCTCCTAATGAAAGCTTTAGCTTCTAAAAGGGCATTTTGTTTTAGCTTTTCTCTTGAACCAGGTTGCTCTTCTCCGCATATTATCATTTGTCATTCTATATCTATCTATCATCTATCTATCTGGAAAGAACGGAGGAGGATATCCAACTGACGGGGACAGGGAAGAGGGAAATAGGGGAACTGGAAACATCAATACATTATTCCCTTATTAAGTTTATCTAATTATTGATAATAAATAAGGAAAAAAAGAAACTGCCTCACTTGGTTATGCAGGCTAAGAATTCTAAGGTCTTCTGTCAGTGAGCTGGGACCCAGGGAAATGAGGATACAGTTCCAATTCAAGTCTGAGTCCACAGTTCTGAAAGCCGAGGGGTCTAGTTGTGAAGTGGCAATTCAAGTTAAAGTGTGAAGGCAGACACTGAATGACTCTGCTCAAGGAAAGCATGTTCTGAGAGAAACATGCTTTCCTACTCAGCCTTTTGATCTATTCAGATTTTCAGCAGACTTGATATGGCCCATCATACCATGGAGAACAATCTATTTACTCAGAAGGTAGAATCAAATGCTTTCAGCTCAGTAGAATCACCCTCACAGTCATACCTAGAAATGTTTAACCAAATAACTAAATATCTGGGTATCTCATGGCCCAGCCAAGTGGACATGTAAAATTAATCATCGGTGTCAACGTGCCACAGCATTCAATGTTTAAAATGGCAATCACTAATTTCCAATCGGCCGAGGCAGTTTGTCTAGGCAGAGTGAGGCTGGGTTCTTCTATTGTCTGTGGTTCTGGTAGAGATGGACTGGCCCAGAGTAGGGTCATTTGGGGTTGTTCTGAATCCTTTATCTCTCATCATGTATCTGGGACTGGTGATATGGGATCCAACATGAAAATGGTGATGATAGGAAAACCTGAGCCATGAAGGGAATCGGAAGGCATAGGCTGGGCACTGGGTACTTGTGACTGCTCACAGGCCTGTGCGAATCCCACATGGAGAAAAAGGGATGTCCAGTTATGAGGAGACTGTGCTAGCAGCACAGAAAGTCAAGGCAACAACCAAGTCTCCCACATCCAAAATTTGTCTTAAAATATTTGATCTGCATAACTTGATGATGGATAAGATAAAAGCAGTTTAGATCTAATAATACTTCTTACCCAATTGTGAACCTTAATCTGTTTCATATATTGTGGCTGCTAACATATATATTCTGATATATATATATATATATATATATATGTATATATATATGTGTGTGTGTGTTTGTATTCTGTTTCATATATTGTGGTTTCTCATATTTATGATAGGAACTGGTAGAAAGATGGGTGGATAGAGGATGTGTGCACATAAGCTGAGGGAACGACTACATTAAGTAAACTGTGGACCAAATTTATTTTTCATTGGGTTGAATTAAATACATGTTGCTTCAAAAATCCTTGAGAAATATAAAAGCAAACCTATTCATTTACATGGTACCATGTTCCAGATACCACTTTAATCAATTTTTCTTGAATTGTTTCATTCAATCATCATAGATCACATGCTGACTACACTTTTTTTTTTTTTACCATTTCACAATTGAGAGAATTCAGATGCAGAGAGTTTATGTGTTCAAGGACAAAGATCTAATGAATCCTAGAGCTGAGATTTAAACAACTTCTAACACAAAGTCTATGTTCTTACTACTGATGGCCTGATGTGATCAGTGTACATGTCACAGGAAGACAATGAAAAAGTACAAAAGTGGACGAATGAAACTGGACTGACTCCACAATTGTTCAGAACTAGGGACTGAGAGGTAGGAGATTTGTTTCCTACATTGTGATTACAGTTACCCTCTCATTGCTTAGAAACATTCAACCAAAAGCAGCTGATGGGAGGAAAGTATCGATTTTGGCTTACAGTGTAGAGGAGAAGCTGTATGAGGGCAGGGAAACTATGGCATGATCAGAGGCTGGACATCACCTTGGCCACAGTAGATGGAAACAGCATCAATAGAGTGAGTCAAGTTCTGGCAAAGAGAGCTGGCTGTAATACTTAAAAGCCGAACAACAACACACCTCCCTTAGCAAGTCAATTCATCTCTCTGCATTTAATTCTTGCATCCTGCAAAGAATATGGTTATGGCTATACATTTATAAAGTGAAGAATATTTTATGAAGCTTCTAGCTTGTACAGTCCATCAGTCCATATGTCTCATGGTTCTTTGAACTGAAATAGGCATGTCTGGGGAGATGGTTTGTTGGTTAAAGTTGCCTGCTTGCAAAGCCTGACCCTTGGGTTCGATTCCCCACTACCCATGAAAGCCAAATGCACAAAGTGGCACATACATCTGAAGTTCATTTGCAATGGCTCTAAGGCTCTGGTGTGCCCATTTTCTTTGTCTTTCTCTTTCTCTCTCTCCTTGCAAGTAAATAAATGAAAAGAAAAGTAAAGAAAATGAAACAGGCATTCAAAACAGTCAGAGAATTTGGAGAACTGTGAAGTAATTGGTTTTCGCCAGCTGGTCACAAATCGTAGAGTTGAAGTCTAATTTCTCCCATATGGACATGGCATAATAGAAAAAAAAACAGCTGAGTAGAGGTGTAGACACATGTGTTCTGTCCTTTCTCAGCTGCAGCCCACACAATAGGAGGAACAACATGGAGCCAGTGTCCTATGGAGTTGTGAGAGTGCTAGGAAACTTCTTCCCCTCCTCCTTCTCTCCTTCCCCTTATTCTCCTTTTCCTTCTCTTTCTCCTCCTCCACCTTCTGGTGTGTGGTGTGGTGTGTGTTTGAGCACATGTGGAGTGTGCATGTGTATGTAGATGTGAGTGCCACATGTGCACATGTGGGAAGGACCTTGGGCACCCGCCTTATCACTCTTCTTTCTTACTTCTCTGAGACCCTGCCTCTTACAGAACCTGGAGCTCTCTGTTTTTTTGGATAGAATGGCTGGCTGACCAGAAAGCCCTGGTATTCTTCCTGTCTCTGCTCCCTTGAGTACTGGGGTCACTGGTATGTCTGCCATGCTTGGATCTTTCAAGTGTGTGCAGGAGGTTGAGCTCAGATCTCCCTGCCTTAGCAGTGAGTACTCTTAGCCTACTAGGTCATCTTCTTGGCCTACATGGTGCTTCCTGACATATGTCAATACCTGCCATCTTAGCCTGTGAATTTCCTTGAAGGGCAAAACTTTCTATGACCATAGATCTCTTTAGCTATTAACACAATTGACAATTACTTCTTCCCAGATTGTAATGATGTTCATGAGATTCTAGCCATGCCATTAGGGTGTTCTTGAACTTTGCATATATGTAATCGAGTTGACCTCTATGCATGACACAGGTTCCCCAACCTGTTGGTAATACCCTAAGCACTTTCCTTTGTTTAAGTTGATAGCAAATCCATAAGAATAAGAAAGTAACAGAAGACAGAGTGAAAATGGTAAACTATCCTGAAAGATTGTGTTAGGTCCACTCAACCTGAGGAAATGTGGTGCAAAAGGGTCAATTGACAGAGACCTTTGTTCTGGATGTCTTGACATCGAGAAGTATCCATCGGGTGGGATGGTGCTATGCTGACTGTTAAGAGGAACTGCAATATTCCTTGTATCTATTTGGTGTGTATGATATGGAGTGTGCATTATGTGTGCACATGAATGTCCATGTGTGTCAATGATGGTGTGTGCAAACATGGAATGTGGAGGGAGGTGGTCAGAGGACATCATGAGGTGGAAGTCTTCACCTTCCACCATGCTTGGGGCAGAGCCTCTCATTTTTGTTCACAGGATAGCTGGCCCCTGAGCTTCTGGAAAATTCTCCCATCTCATTCTCCTTTCTTAGTGCAGGAATGCTGGGATCATAAACACCTGCCACAGTGACTTTTCCGTGGGTTCTGAGGGATCTGAACTGAGACACTCCTGTTGGGTGGGAGGTGCCATCTCCCCTTACATCTTTATCAAATAGCACTGTAATTAATCTTTGCTCTGTAGGGCAATGGTGAAAGTCAAAACTCAAGTCATTGGATACCATAGTCAAATCCCTGATTCTTCCACTCTTATTTTTGTCATTGTGGGCAGTTAGGTGAGGCCAAATGTTATTTAAGATCTTTCCTGACTTCTCCATTTTCTAATTCTAGGCTTGAAAAGATAAGGCAATGTTGCGGTATCTGGGCTCCATTTCACCGCACACAGTGTCATTTAACTTCTTCAATTCTTGGCAGAAGAATTGGAGCCGAGACTACAAGGAGAGCCAAGGAATGCTCCGGGGACGAAACTTGGCAGGAACAACTGGGAACGTGAACTAGAGAATTGCTAGCCAGGAGGGAACTAGAAAAGACCCACGACCATCCGAAGTGCGTGATGCAGCAGCGGGGTTGGACCGTGCCTCTTCCCTGAATGCAGGATTCCTGGAATTTATTCCAGAAAGTCACAGAGAGAAGGAAGGCACCCAGAGCCACAGCTCAAGTTGCAAAGGCATGATGAATAATTATTGATGAGAGTCTAATGCCAAAGACCTTAAAGCTGATCGTGGCTTAAAAGTAGAAGGTTATTTGAGGATCACAATCAGCTTTAGACATCATAGCTTTAAAGGACCTAATACTCCAAGAAGTATCTAGAAAAAGAGAGAGAGAGAGAGAGAGAGAGAGAGAGAGAGAGAGAACTCAGTACATCGATGTAGTTCACTGCAACTCGAGCCTCACATTGTATATTTCAAGAACACGGTTTGTGTAAGTGTTTAGAATCTCACCCTGTTTGCAGAATGGATGTTCTGTGCTCATCAGACTTGTGTGACCATGAGTTAACTATGTCGAAGCAAATCACACAGCTCTCCCCTCCAAGGGAGATGGCCTATTTGGGAGAGAAATATGAGTGACCATAGCCTGGGAGGACAGATTCAGGCTATACTAAATTCCATGTCCCAGTGTGTTATAGGAGAAAAGAAAATCATAAAGCATGGGCTTTTCAAATCCATGGGTGGAAACTTCTGGTAGGCGAGTGGATAACAGTGAATTGAATAAATCTTTGCTACAGGCTTCAGATGCTATCTGGTGACATTCTTGGCTTTTGGGTTGGTGCAAACTGGTGGTCTGTTAGTACATTCCAAAAAAAAATTTCACCTGATCACCTGATAGTCAAAAGAATATCAGGTCAGGCACAGAGGTGGGAAATAAATGGTTAAAGATAGCTGATCCCATTTGGCTGTGGACTTGGAACATTCTACCCTTGCACATCGAAATTCCACTCAGTTGCATAGACTTTCAGGATAGGTGCAGCCTTTTCCCCTAGGAACTTCAGTTCATAACTATTTGCTACTAAAAACACTTTCATAGTAAGAAAGTTTTCCCTCTACTGCCCAACAACCCAAGAGAGACACAGACAAAAATGAAACTGTGAGTGCGTGAAGGGAAACCAAACAAACCCCGCCCTGTCTCTGCTCTACCCTCTTTCAAAGGTGTCTGTGAGTAAAAAGGGTGAATGCTTAGATTCACTGACAGAGGAAGTTCAGGGTCAATGTTAGGGTTGGGGATCCCGCTTGGTCAGGATGGGCTAGGACATAAGAAGTCAACAAGGGTCTCAGAGCTTCAATGGAAGAGCCTTTTCCAGTAGGAGTCAGCTGCTGCTCTTCTATGGGATCTTCATCAGACGTGCATTGCTTAAATGTAGCTTATCTCTCATAAAATGTGTATGATAGTATTTCAGGATGGAGCCTTTGGGAGATAAGACTTAGATTGAGATAGGGTTTTGAAGGTGAAGCTCTCATGATGGGATTAGTGTCACAAAAAGATTCCAGCCAGTCCTCTCCTCTCCTCTCCTCTTCTCTCTTCTCCTCTCCACTCCTCTCCTCTGCTTTCCTCTCTTTTCTCTCCCCTCTTTCTTTCCTTGCATCTCGTTTGCTCTTCTGAGCCTAAAACCACAGGACTGAGGAATTATAATCCCTTCTGAGGCCCAAGAATTTGTGGAAAGTCATAAAGTGCTTTGAAATGAGGGCTTTTGGTCTCATGGTGCTTCATGTGAGCATGACGATGAAGCTACATGTCTAAGCCACTTCCTCTGATCCATAATTAAACTGACATTTTGATCTTTATTTTTTTTTCTATTTTTTGGCTTCTTAGTAGGTTCTGAAGTCAAGATAAGAAGCAAGGAATGCTCATGCTGATCTTAGCAAACCATGTATTTTGGTTCAAACAAACAAACAAACAACAACAAAAACCTGA
Organism: Zapus hudsonius; assembly: GCA_004024765.1. Classification (NCBI taxonomy): domain Eukaryota; kingdom Metazoa; phylum Chordata; class Mammalia; order Rodentia; family Dipodidae; genus Zapus; species Zapus hudsonius. The sequence goes on along the minus strand of PVHP010010175.1, from coordinate 3,525 downwards.
GTGAGAAGTAGAGAATGAGGATTCGGGAAGTAAAAGTGAAAGAACATCCTCTCTGGCATTTCAACCAAGTGCCCAGCAATCTATTGCAGTTTTGTTTTCTCTTAGAAAAATCACTAACATGGAGTTACTGTTTTCAATTTACAAGATGAGAAATGGAGGCTCTGTGGTTTTCGGCAAGCAGCTGAAGGTATAAAGGGATCCAAGCCAGCCCTGACTAAAGCTGCTTTGCTAACCCTTCTTACTGCCTAATTCTGCCAACAAGCACCCATCCGTTTATTTATGAATGTGTCTACTTCCTCACCCAGCCAATATCTATTGAGTTCTAATTATGTTCAGGCAAGCTCTTGGACTATAGCTGAAAATAGGACAGGTGGATTCCTGCTTCCTTGGCCTTAAAGACTCTCAAGGAAGACAGACACCGACCTAGCAGTTAGAAGAAAATGAATGCTTCAGGAGAAGTCCAGGCATGCAAGATTTAACCCTCTCCTGTAGACCATAGGGAACTCTCAGAGGAAGTGGTGTTTAACTTTGAGTTCTATTGGTAAATCACAGGCAGCCGGTCCAATTTTGTCTTGGACCAGCTAAATTTATATTAAGCAGTCAAGGTTAGAGGAGTGATAAAATTTGTCACCTCTTTCTTCAATTTGTCACCTTACAGGAACTGAGCACTGGGTCATGTTATGAATTTGAAGGCTCCCTCTAGAAGCTTCTCTCCATAAGGGAACAAGACGATTGTTGTCATGGCTTGTCTTGTCTAAAACGGAAATTAAAACTTAATCCCCAAGCTCACGTAGTGATAGCATTTGGAGGTGGCATCTTTGGGAGGTGACTGGGACTGAGTCAAGTCATCAGGGTGGGGTGCTCGAAATGAAAATTGTGGCTTTCTAAGAGGAGGAAGTGAGGTTTGAACTGATGCCTATTCTGTCTCACCACATGGCGTCTGCTTTTCCATTCAGACGTCTCAAGAAGGCCCCACTAGATGAAGGGCAGATGCCAGTTCCATACTCTTGGACTTCTCAGCCTCCAGAGTGCTGAGCCAAACAAACATAATGCTTAGAAATTTGGACTCAGATAATTGCCATGAACCTGTTAGGTTGAATAAAGAGTGATTTGTTCTCTGACATTCTCAACTTGTATCTCATTATTGGGACACTGGGGCCTGCTGGTGTAGTGTGATTGGTAAAATTCCTGGACTTAAGGTGTTCTCCAATGATCTCAGTCCCTCATTTCCATCCTCTTGACACTCTCTATGGGGAGGACCCTGGCTGGGTTATATTTCAGATCTAAGATTACCAGTGATTCCTTCCAGCAGACATTACTCTTCTGTGGGCTCTGCATTTCACCTGGGGCCATGGTCCTGCATTTCAACACAGGTGGCACACTGTGTCATTACCTGTGAGTTTAAGTGACTATTCCCATCTCCTACCTCTGGTGATTCTGATTCCAGAGGCGTGGGACAGGCTCTGTGTAAATCACGTTCAAAAAGCTGCCCATGTGATTCTTAAAAACTCCTAACACGTAGACCTACCACTCTATTACCACACTTCTCACCCAATAATGCAAATTCCTCCTCACTTATCCATAGCCTTTCTGAGGCCTTTAAGTTGCTTGAGCACAAAACTCATGTGCTTTACTTGTCTTGGATTCATTTACAGTAACACAGAGAAGTACTCAGGAGATGCCTGTTGAAGGCATATAAACCACAGAGTAGAGAAGTGATAAACTTCCCTAGTGTCCACAGGGAGGCTGCCATTGAATTTACACACTGAAATCTCTGAGGTCCTTTGGGGTGCTTCCTCCTCCTTCATGTGATCATCACATCTCTTGATGACATCTGAGCTTCCAGTTTCACTTGGTCTACTCACAGACCTCAGTCAAGGTTGCCTTTGGGGAAACTGCTAGAATCCCACTCTCCTCTAGGTTTTATCCTATAGAGAAGATGATCAACTCATTCACATGAAACTGGAAGCAATAGCAGGGCCTGGACAGCAGCTACCATGTACCCAGCACAACTGTGGGACCAAGTTATAGAGAAACTGCTTCAGACCTGGGCCCGCCATTTACTAAGGTCATCAAGATGAGAGAACTTTTTCAACAGTGGTAAAAATAAGATACCGAGGATAGCACCATAAGACTTGCTCATGCACTGTATCTAATTACTTACAATAAATATAGAAAAAAACCTAAAATCTAAAAACTAAATATAGATATAGATAGATAGATATAGATATCAATGCTTTTTATGAACCTACATTGTATGCTATGTCCAACATGTTCATTGATCCCTGAAAGGAATCAAAGAAGCAGAAAAGGGCATGTGATCTGGGGACTGTGAACCGAGCTGAGAATCCTGGTTCTCTGTGTATGTCGGGCCTGCAATGAGCCCTGCAAATATTGTCCCTAAGAAGTCACTGACTCTGTCCATGCCTCAGTTTCCTCAGCCACAAAGTACTGCCAATGCAATCCCACCATAATTCCCTTGCAAGGGAGTTGAGAAAGATGGTAGCCTGAGATGTTAACACCCATGGGCTCTGAAGCCAGACACTCTGATAAAGCTTAGCTCTCTCACTCAACTGCTTGTGACCTCTGTCAAATCAGCTTCTCTGCATCTCAGTTTCCTCAGTAAGAAAATGAGAATAATTTGAATGTCTATATCTAAAGCTTATTCTTGGACTTAAAATGCTTAGGCAATATAGAGTAATGTTTATAGAACATTAGCTGTCATTATTTGAGTCAACTAAATTGCTCTTGAATTTCAATTATTTAAGCAGCATTACTATCGTTCACAGGATCACAGTTAGAGACTAAGGACTCACAGTGGGCCTTGCCAGCTGTCAAGCAGCGAGCACAGAGGGTTTGAGCTGACCGGTTGGAATAGACATGTTTGCGGAGTAACTTTGGTGGAATCCTTGCATCACTCAACAAACACTTTCTGAAACACTGCTGAGGGGGATCGGAAAGCAAGACTGTTTTCTGCTGCAAAGCCGCTGATTTGCTGGAGACATTGACCAAGACTCTTCTATGCAGAGGCTCTTCTGCAGGGGTCTTGTGCCAATGGCCCTGTGTGAGGACACAGCAGAGTGGGAGCCGCAGAGATCCTGGTTCCTTTCCCTGACCTAGGCAATGTGCACCAGTTTGTGTAACCTGATACAGTACCACAGGAGATGAGTCTAAAAGTGCCTTTCTTTTAAATTATGTGGCATTTGAAGAAGCCATTGTATTCATGCAGGAGAAGCAGGTGCGGTTGCCTGAATAGTTGGGAAATTTGGCAAGGAGGCCGCAGCAGGGCAGATGGGTTGAGGAAGCCATGAATGAACAAAGGCATAAATGAGCCATTCAGCTGGGAGGGCCTTTTGGCAGAGGAAGTTCTGGGCTCACTTGTTAACTTTCCCAAAGGCTCCAATTTCAGCTATAGGCCAACCGGAATACCCCAGTCCCTGAATTGCAGCAAAGGCCATTTTCAAAATTTATTGACAGGATGAATAAGAATATCTTAGGGGTAATGTGTTTGTTACTTTTCTCCAC
>PVHP010010174.1:0-48346 GCA_004024765.1 Zapus hudsonius | reverse complement strand
GAATGAGTGCTTCTCAGATTTTAGAATCTCTGGTAACTTAATGAGCTTTTCCCTCTGACACATTCCATCACTATTTCTGTTCAAACTCTGACAGCAACATGCCTGAGTTGCAATTTCTATTAAGCCTGTGGTATAAACCTCTTGAGGATTTAATATACCCTGGATACTTCCCCAAATAACTTAAAATGGATTTCCTATTCTGTGAATTTTGTGCTCTGTTAATTCATAAGACTCATTGCCCACCATCTAAGACCACAGCGGGTGGAAAGATCAGAGGCATATTTGGTCCTTTAAATAGTGAAGTAATTGTGTCCTGAAGGTAGTGCTATGAGCACAGTTCACTGCCTCTCTGAAGAAACTTCTTCACTTTAACTCCCCAAGAGAAACAAGCTTGTTTTAAAAAAGAAAGATAAAACAAAATAAAACTTGCCTCTGTACAAAGGACTTTACTTATTAGTGCTGTTGCATCCCTTGGTGACAACCTGCTCTTGGCCTGGTTTGCTGGCCCAGAGCAATCAATGGGAATTGCTTGTCTTCCAAACAGTATTATCAAGGTTTTGTGCTACCGCAGTATGTGTAAGCTAACACCCAGTCAGCAGATCCAATAAAGAACCTGACACTATCATTTACATTCCTGCAGCTGTGAACAGGGATTCCATTTCTCTGTGTTTCAGTCTCAATATTGCACAATCATATATTCATAATATTCAACCCTTCAAGAATTGGCCTTTGTTTCTCATATATATATATATATTTTTTTTTCTCATCTGAGTCATATATTACTCTCTGGTAGGGAAATCTTTAAGTACATTTTCTGTCTTTCAATAACTAAGATTCTCACAAATATAACTTCCTTCCTTGACCATGGTTACTAATTTTTTTGATTTTGAGGCCAAGTCTCACTCCAGCTCAGGCTGACCTGGAACTCACTCTGTGTAGCTCCAGGTTGGCCTCAAACTCATGGCAATTCTTCTACTTCTGCTTCTGAGTACTAGGATAAAGGCATGAGCTACCACACCCAGAATGGTTGATAAATATTTTATGGAATGAATGATTGATTAAGAAAGCCAAGTGTGGTGGATCATGCTTTTAAACCTAGTCCTTGAGAGGTGGACATGGGAATATTGCTGTTAGCTCCAGGCCAAACTGTGCTAGAGTAAGAGCCAGCCAAAAGAAAGGAAGGAAGGAAGAAAGGAAGGAAGAAAAAAGAGAGAAAGAGAGAAAGAGTGAGAGAGAAAGAAGAAAGAGAAAGAAGAGAGAAAGAAGAAAGAGAAAAAAGAAAGAGAGAAAGAGAGAGAAAGAAAAAAGGGCTGAGTTAATGAACAATATTCATGGCAAAATCTAACCATTCTTCTATCCAATTTAAGAAGAAATGGAGGTCAAGTTCTTGAGCTAAGAAGAGAGGCCCGCTGATAGAGCTCCCTGTGGGTAGCATCAGTCGGAGAGTTGCTGTGGGTATCTACTAAGTCAAAGCATGTGAAATACACCAAGAGTTAATATTGGCACACAGAATGGACTCAATGAATCCTAGTCATTATTATCACTCCTTGTCACCATCAGACCTTTTCTTTCAATAGGTGCAAACAGAAAACCAGCACTCTCGTTGACACGGTAGATCTTCTTATCAAACTCTAGTGTGGGTTCATCCTCAGTGTCATTGATGACGACTTTTGCCTGGGTGATCTCCCCTAACAGGGCATACGCTGGCATGCTAAGCTCCACAGTGAAACTCTCAACATTTTCAAATACATCATCGTCATTGATGACAATGGTGCAAGACTTTGTATCCTCGCGTTCATCAAACTGCACCTGTCACAAAAGAAACAACAGGAGTCGTCAAGTGCCTCACCTCAACAGTCCCTGCTTTCGTTCCCCCAGAGTGTTTTGAGAAAAGAACACCCAAGTCCAGTGAGCAGAGAACTACCCCAGCTCCCACTGTCCTGCCCAGAACACTCAGCCATCTCTCCCCTTTTATCACCTGCCCATCAAGGCTGATTTATTGTATAGGGACACAGAGGGCAGACATCTCCATCCACCTGCGACTGTAGAAAAAGATGCAATATTCATTCATGTTCTTTGCATTAACTACCTTGGGATGACAGTGCTTATCATCTGATTACTCAGTGCCCTTTCTACTTGAGGCAATTTTCCCCAGAAAGATCTCTGGTCTTGCAATATCAAGTTCTAGTCTCATGCGGTGGTCTGTTTTCAAGTTGGTAAAGTTACAAAACTTTATGAACATCAGCTTTTTAATCAGTTCATAATTGTAGTATTTCTTTTATTTTACATATTCATTAGGAAGACTAAAGAATATATAATGAAAGTGCTAAGTATATTTTAAAGCACTGTATATTGTATTATCACTACCATGACCGTACTAGTTGTATAATTAAAATTGACAGATAATCTCATGGAAGTTGAATTTAGAGAGGTACTTAAACATTTCAGACTAATTTTAACTTTATATCTGACTAAATCTTTTGTTATTAAAATGGGCTATAATATGAAAGAATTATTTGCACACAGTTATCAACATAAGATCAACATAAGACTTTTTCTGGTTTTGCCTTGTCTAAAAAGGATAAATGAAAAAAAATAAAAGAAGAAATGGAGGAGAGAAAGAGAGAGAATAAGTTTTTCAAAAGAACCAGAAAAATGGACTTGCCCAAAACAGGCAAGAAACAGGGAAATGGACCTGGCTTGTAATTTGTGTAAATGGAGGCAGATGAAACACATGTTAAAAAATAAGAGCCTCCAGGGCTACACACATCTGAAGTAACCCATAATTTTAATCACACAGGATATTATTAGTGCATATCTAATCAATTGATCAAATTAAGTTTTCACTAAGCTCCACACTTCCAAATGCCCCTAAGAAAATGAAATACTCATTAGATTCCCACTTAAGATCTAGAACACACTGACAGACTGTCATGGTTTGATCCAGGTGACCCCCACAAACAAATGAATGTGTTCTGGGTAATCGATCCTCAGCTGATAGCAGTTTGGATTTTACAACCTCAATGGAGCTGTGTTGTTGGGGGCAGGCTTATGGGGTTATAAGCCAGCTTCCCCTTGCCAGAGTTTGGCACACCTTCCTGCCGCTGTTTGCAGTGCTGTGGCAGAGGTGATGTCCAGCCCTCTGCTCATGCCATCGTTTTCCCTGCCAGGATGGAGTCTTCCCTTGACTCCGTAAGCCAAATAAACCCTTTCCTCCACAAGCCCCTGTAGCTTGGGTTCTTTCTGCGCAGCAACTAGAAAGCTGACCACAACACAGACATTTGTCTTTTCTTGAAAGACAAAGATGCACTGCTCCATTTTGTCCCTTTGCTAAACACTCTCCAGCTTATTTTTTCTTTTCTAATTCTCCTTTGGAAGAACTAAGTGGTTTTTACTTAGTTCACCTAATTCCCGAACTTAAAAAAAAGTTACACAGGCCACTTTGTTTTGCAGATATTTGTATTGCCTAAGGATAATGAATTTGACTTAAAAACCTATTAAGGACAAGCAGTGTGTCATAAAGGAGAAAAGGAGTTGACTATTCTCCCTCTCCCTCTCTCTCCTCCCACCCACGGGCTTATTCTTGCTAACATGCACCCTACCATTGACCTTCACCCCATATCCAGCTCCTTAGGCTCTCTTTTCTTTCTCGCTGCCACTTCTGCAGGAACATAGACATCCTGCAAATTTATCTGTAGCCTATTATAACTCTTCTACATGGTGGCCGATCTCAGCATGCCTGAGGCAAATTATAATATTACACCTTCTCTCTATGAATCCTCTCTAAGCATGGGTGATCACCACCCCTCTTCCCTCATCTACTGCTAAGTGCTTTCAATTCACTTCATCTTTTGAATTGAACCCACCTCCTTTTTTCCAACTTCACTTTCTATTGAAACCTGTCCTTTCTACCATCTCCTGCCTGCTCCAAGACTTTCCCAACTGGTTTGCTTCTGGGCTCTCTTTGCTTCCTCCAGGTAAGGAGGGGAAGGGAGAAGAGTAAGGATGCCCAAGGCTGGTTGTAGAACACAATGTTTCAGAGAGCTCTTGTCAGAAGCCAGACAGGACAACTTGAGCTTTGCTAGATGATACTTCAATAGGGATTAGTCAAGGAATAGAGAACAAAGTCCTGTGGGCAGGGAACATAGGAAAATTACCTGTAGAAGGATGTTAGTGGAATAGGAGGGTGTCTCAGCCCTTGCCAGAGCCTGTCCCTCAGTCCCCCATCCCACCTACCTGGCCTGCATACTCCACGTAGTCCTGCTGTCCAGGCTGGGAGCTGACCCTGGCAGTAGATCTGGCTGTGCCTTGTTCAGTGCGACACAGGACAATGGCATATTGGTTCAGGTTCCCAGTTCTCTGTACAGTGACGCTGACAGACCCTGCTTTCTCACTGACATTGTAGCTAGAAACATACAAAAAGTCAGACTCTGAAAATCCACCCCAGGGCTGTGAAGAAACCACTTGGTCAGGGCCTGCCTCTATTATTGGGGTTAGGCAGTTCAGAAAAGAGGCCTTTGCTTGGTTCCTTCAAGAAGCTACATAACTGGAGGAAACATGTCCACTCAGAATAGTCACAGCCCCAGGTGAACAGGCTGCTGGGGACACAGAATGAGACCTGTTCACTGTGAGAGACTAGAGTTGCTCAGATGATGGACACTGCATAAGGAGCGACAAAGTTCAGCGTGGGGACATTACTATAGCTTCTCCATGGAGGCATAGTAAGCAGAATCAGCTAGAGGGCTCTTAAGGAGGTTGCCAGTCAGTTTGCTGGGGTGAGATTTCACTGAATCCGAGCTGCAGAAATACGTAAGGGAGCTGGGACAGTGCCAAAATTGGCCATGTGGGTGAGGGTGAGTGGGATTGAGCTTAATGCTGAGGATCTGTATTGGGTTTGTCAAGTAGGTGGTCTATTTATTCCTAATAAGAAGGTTTGGACAAATCCACAAGATACAGGTGTGAACAGCTACTGGCCCTAGGTGTGTTCTCACTGCCATGAGAGTTTTAGGTAAAAAAAATGCCTTTGAGAGGTTAGAACTCACGGTCAGGTTTGGAAGCCACTGTATCTCTTAGGTCACCAAATATTACAGGGTTGTCAAGAACAAGGAACCTGTTTTACTGAATTTAATTCTGAAGGTGATATAACCAAGTTGCATATAACAACATCAGCAAAACACTATGCGTTTTCTAATTATTCTGTAATCTGTATCTGAGGCACAGGAAAACAAGTGTATGTGACTTCCCTTAGCTGGTTACAAGTTCCAATTTGCACCCAAACTGTCAAGAAGTTAAAGTCTTAGAATACTGAGTCTCTCAAATGCATTTACAAAGAGTTATTTCACCAGAATAATAAGCTTAGTTCTAATTTAACCTATGACATCAGCAACATGCTGAACCATCACCTTTACCATCAGAGTCTATGTTTCCCTCTGTAACTCTCCAAAAGATGAGAAAAATATCTTAAAGAGCCCATGAATTTGATAAACACGCCGGTGGAGATCAAGGAACTAGGGAAGAATACAAGCATGAGAACAAAGAGACTAGAGATTGAGGGTAAGGTTATTTTGTGTGTGGGCCAGCAATTCTCAAAATTTGAAATGTCTCATTTTAAATTTTTCTCCATTACATTATTGGATTATTTTCTGAAGCTTGAGAGAAACAAAAACACGTATATGAAAGGCAGCAGTGCAACAGTTCAGATGACCAGGCTTACATTTTAGTCTCACCACAGATTGACTCTACGACTGTGGATAAATTGCCCTACCTCATTCTGTCTCTATTGTTTTGCTGTTGTGGGGACAAAAAAAATTCATATGTAGGTGCATAAATATGAGCAAATAAGATGATATATATCAAAAACATAGCACAATTCCTGTTAATACATAATCTAACACATATTTCATGCAATTATTTTTATTGTGATCACTGCCATCACTACTACCAACACCACCACTGACATCCTCACCACCACCACCATCACCGATGTCGTCACCATTAGTGGCGGCAATGGGTAGCTAGAATTGCCCTCTAGGGTATTTCAGAATGACTTCTTCTACTTGTCCCATTTGTTTCTCAAGAATGAAAGTTTAATAACATATTTACCTGGCATATTTAAAGCTGATGAGGGACCACTGGATATGGAAGACATTGTTGCTGACCTCATTGGGTTTGCTGTCTTTCACCAGGAACTGAAAACTATCCATCATTTCCTGGATCTTCTCCTCATGCAACACATAACGAATCAATCCCAAATTCACATCCTCTGTTAGAAAAAAGATACAGTGAATTTATTATGAATTAATCTGGAAGTATCAAGATAGACTCACAGAGTCCTACACTAACATATCCAGCTTATTTTGCTAATGAGTTATAGGAACTTATTTCTGAAGGAACAAAAACTGCAGAAGACTTTAAAAATATTTCTTTCATGGATGAAGAGATGGCTTAGCGGTTAAAGCAATTGCCTGCAAAGCATAATGATTCAAGTTCAATTCTCTAGTGCCTACATAAAGCCAGATGCCCAAGGTGAAGCATGCATCTACAGTTTGTAGTAGCTGGAGGCGCTGGTGCATCCGTTATCTCTGTCTTTCTTCTATTGCTCTCTGCTTGCAAACAAACAAGCAAACAAACAAACAAGTAAATAATTCTTTCAGATTTTAAAATAATTTCTGCATCTCTGTCTCTAAATGATCTGTCTTCATGGAAAGTTCCCATATACTCTTGCAAGAATTAGAGAATCCCAGACACCTCAATAAATGCTTGTGAAATGTTGAAGGGAAAATTTGAAAGTTGACAGAGACAGTCTTTTACCCATTCTCTGTATGCGGAGCCTCAAACTCTCCCTTGATTCTTCCTAAGGAAGGCTCTTTGGGAAAGTAAGTGCTAGGAAGGAAATCTAGGATTGGCTGAAAAGATCCACACACAAAACATAGCTAAAATATGCTATCCATGCTTGAGAACTAAGGAACATGAATTGTAAGAAGCAGGTTGCAGTGATTTCCCCAATCCCACCATCCCCACAGGCTAGAAGAGTCCAACAAGCTTATAACAAACATACTGGAAAATGAACAACTGTATATGATTGGAAAAGAAAATATTTCTATTGAGTTACCTTCACATGTTGGCTTTAATTTCTTGGTTGAAACTCTTAAAAAATAAGCATCATCATCCTTACACAATTAAAAAAAAACAACAATGCACAAAGGGGGAAGGGAAAAAAAACTGGCTACCTGGTGCAGTTCAGAACCCCTAGCCTATGGACAGATCTAGTGATCAGTATGTGCACTGAGGAAGGACCCCAGCGAGGAGGGGTCAGAGAGGAGGGAAATGGGGACACCTTCTCAAGATTTGCTCATACAATGTATATACCTACTCATAATAAAGATATTAAATAAATAAAAAAAGAAATTAAAAAACACCCTCCTAAGAAAATCACAAATCTGTCATAAGGTCATTTTTGTTCTTAAGGAAAACCAGTTAGGTTAGTATCAAAATGTGCCTAAACCTAAAGGAAGGAATTTCCCTGCCATGGTTCAGAGTGACAGAAATGTTAGTAGTAAAATGTCAAGGGAGGTTGTAACATATGAAAATATCTATTTGTTTTTAAAAATGGCTATGTGGGTGCACAAAAGGTGTGTCTCCCATTTCTAGGTCACCAAGTCCTCACCCTGGGTAAACGAGCCAGCAGCTCTGCCAGGCTGCAGTCTGTTCTCCACGAAGCCATGCTTGGGGCCCACTGTGATTTCATAGACAAGCTGTGGGTCCTCAGTGTCCGGGTCCATGGTCAGCAGTTCCTTCTTGGTGATCAGGTTGGTTGCCTGGAATAGAAACCCATTAAATTTAATTCGTGAGGTGGGAATTAAAGCCAGAACAAGACCCTCTGACTCAGATTTAATTCAGTTTAACAATGATTTACTGAATGTGTTCAGTGAAGTCAGGATGGGAGAGGTCACGAAGATGGAAACTATCCCAGTCTCTGCCCGGGAGGTTTCTCTCTTGATTGGGAAAGGCTTATGAGAAGGGTTAATGGGGCAAGGCTTACTTGGAAGTGAGCAGAGGCTTTTTGGGCTGTGGGATTTTGATTTGGCCTTAAAAGAGGGTTGGAACTTAGAAAGAATGATACAATACAGAGAAGGTGACTAATGTATAGTTTAAGAGAATCTACCACAATGCTTGAAGGTGGTTAGGATATTTTGAACCCCAATATTGCCCAAATATACCAGCTAAACTTTAATTCATTCACTGATTTAACAGTGAAAACTTTAGTTCACTCATTCACTTAACAGTGAAATCAAAATTCTGAAGAAAATTCTGGGTATAGTGATGGATATCTGTAATTCCACTCCTGGGAAGGCTGAGGCAGGAGAATGCCTGGAACTCATTGGCCAGTCAGTCTAGCCTAATTGGTAACCTCTAAGCCAATGAGGGACCTTGCCTTAAAAAGAGGTGAATAGGGCATCTGGGATGACAACCATATGTATTGCACATATGTACCCATACATACACACATGCGTAAAGAAAAGTAAAAGCTAGGTTTGAGAAAGTAGAGAGAGCGGTGAACAATTATAAGTGTTCATGAATTTAGTAAGACATGAATGATTTTGATAAAATAGAGAGCACTGGTAACCTTGTGAATTTATATATCTATTTATTAAGATAAGGTCTCACTATTTAGCCCAGGCTGGCCTATAACTTGAGTCTTCCTACATTAGCCTCCCAAGTGCTGGGATTCCAGGCACACATGGTTACTGGAGACTTCAATAATAGTCATCACAGCAGAGGAGAAATGGGAAATAGACCTCAGTGAAGGAAGAGTGATGAGAAAAAGAATCCATCTGAATACTGAAAAAAACATCAAACAGGGCATGAGGGGAATTTGCACTGATTTTGTTTTGAGTTTTTTAAGAAACCCAATCAGTTCAGTGGGAAGCTACAGAATCGGAGCTACACACACAGCTAACTAGTTAGGTCCATGAAGACGAAAGAGTCACGTGTGACAGGGAGAATGCCACCCACCAAAGTAAGAAGAAATGTGTGTATGCTGGCTGGAGATGCAGGTCTAGTGTTGACTTACTTACTACCAAGTCAAAACGACAGGCTGTACATTAAAATGACTCATTTCTTTGGGAGTTAGGAAATAAAGAAAGAATTCCTCTGAGGCCATTTGCCTACAAGAAATGCCTCTTTCTTATCTGGGCCAAACATTTAATATTCCTTAAAGACCATCCTGCCCTTCTTTCAGTTAACAGCATTTTAGCTGAGTATCTGCCCATTCAGCCAGAAACACTATTCTCCAGCCTAACAGGAAACATCTGCGCCTATACGACCAATTTCATGCCCACAGAATATAAGTGGAACTGACATGTTCAATTTCTCTATCACTTACTTAAAAATGAAGTCTCTTACCCAATAATTCTGTTTTCTTCTTCCCTTGAACTAGAATACTGATGAATTTTAGGTGAAATGTGGGCATGTGTTGAGCAGTAAGCACTTACTGATGGGTGATAGGATCACAAAGAGGAAGGACCTGCATCTCTACTGTGTAAGGTAGAGCCCTGACTGCCAGATTACACGTGAGAGGAAAACACAATTTTCCTCTTGTTAATCTGCTACATTTTGGGTATTTTTCTATAGGGGCATATTAAATCACATACAGCCCTAACTCAGTCATAAAGACTCAAGTAGTAAAGAATCCTAGCCAAATCCTGCAGTTCACCCATCTTAGGGATATCGTGCCTTTTAGGGAGTGATTGTGAGTAGGGCAGGCACTTGGCTGGTCAGTCCCTGTCATGAATGAGGACCTAGACCACTTTGGAGTGGAGATGTGACAGGACTCACCTTGCCATCCATGTACTCCAGCCACTGGAGCCCCAGGTTGGTGACAATTCTAGGGGTGCCATCGTCAACCGGGAGGATGTCCACTCGAAACTGCTGAGGTGCTGCCGTCGTTATCTATAGGGGAGTCCAGAAAGGCGACTCTTCATCAATGTCTACAAAGCTGGAACCCATGAAATCTGAGAGTCTTTCAGAGCAGAAGGGTGAGGACTGAGGCCAGTTTTTCAGTGCCTTATTATCACTAGCCTGGGGCCCAGGGAGAGTTGACTGATAAAGACAGACAAACATGGAAGGGGATGCAAAGAGCAAAATGACATTTTTGGACTTCTGCAGAAGTTGGTTTTCACATGCTGGGCCTTTATTTATTTACTTTGAGACAAGGTCTCACTTCTGTGTTGCTTAGGCTGCTCTCAAACTCCTGGGCTCAAGTGACACTTTTGTTTCAACCTTCTGTGTAGCTGGGACTGTAATTCTGGATATACTCATGTCTTCTTTTGTTGGTATCATAAGCCAGACTCAGGAAGATAAATACTGCATGTTTTCTCTTACATGTAGAGTCTAGAGTCAGTGTATAAAGATGTGGATCTATGACATGAAAGTCCACAGGGGACCACGAGTGGGGAGGAGGTTTGTCTCCAGGTAAAGGTGGGGGAACAAGAGAAGGTCATAGATATATGTAACAGGAAAGTAGAAGGAGGGACTATATGGGGAAAAGAAGAGATTTATAATAAGAGAAGTTAGGGATGGCAAGGGAAATGGGGGGAGTACAAATAGTATAATGACATGTATGCATATAAATGCCACAAAGAAACCCATTACTTTGCATACTCACTGAAATTAATAAAAAATGGAAAAAACCTTTCCTGAAACAATATAGAGAATATTTCTTTTCTTTCAAGAACCTTTGTTAAAATTTTCATGAAAGGCTGATAAATATCATTAAAATGTCAGTGCCAGGGCTGGAGAGAGATGGCTCAGAGGCTAACGTGCTTGTCTGCAAAGCCTAATAGCTCAGACTCAATTCCCTAATACCCACATAAAGCCAGATGCACAAACTGGCCCATGCATCTGGAGTTTGTTTGCAACCACGAGATGCCCTAGATGTTCCCATTCATTCTTTTTTCTCTTTCTCTCTTTGCTTGTAAATAAAATATTTATAAAAAATGTTAGTGCCCAAGTTTTTAGGTGGGATTAGGTCAGACATGAATAGAAGTTTCTATGGGAAGAGATTTTCCCTTGCCTATTTTTGTTCTTGTTTATTTTGAAGGAGTGAAGTCTCTACGGGGGAAAAGAGGTAGAAGAAATCAAGAATAAAAGCTTTTGTGGGAATACTGAAAGGAAATTTAGATCACAATTTCATTCACATACAGAAAAGAGACGTGTCCATGGGAACTATCCAACACCTTCCTGGCCCCCAGTGTGTTTAACAAGCCAGAACACAGGACAGGAAGAAGCTAGCTTTTCAATCTTACAACCACCTTCTGAATGATTACACAGTCCCTTTGTAGATCTGCTCTGACCTTTAGGTTTATTTAGAGGGGTAGCTTACATCCATCTTGAAATCTTTTTTCCCCTATCTTTTCAAACTAACTGGGGAACAACTATCATGGGAGACAAAAGACACAGTGACAGACAGCCTGCCAGGTGGAGCTATGGCACAGATGGGGACAAGGCAGAGAAACCCCAAGAGGCATCTACAGACATGATAACTGGATGAGGATGACCTTCCGTGCTTGGGAAGGACATAGAGGAGATGAGGAGATCCCTTCCAGGAAAATGATGATCCATCACCAGTGTGGGAGAGGAACTCTGCAGAAGGTATAACTGATACCACTTCCATCCAGTCAGGTGTACCTACAGATGTGTGGGATTGAGGGGTGTCCCCACCATCTTCCACCAGAACTATTCACTGGGAGAATAATAGTTCTGTAGGGAGTTAGTTTATGGCATGACGAGAAGCCTGCTAAGGAATAAGGGACTGAGTAAACCATGGGGAGGGCAGTGGACAGAGAGTCTTAATGCTCCTTCTGGACACCTGCAGGCCAGGTGGAACAATCTTAGGAAGTCAAGCTGGGCAGTTGTATCTTAAGAGAAAAGCCCTTGTAGGCTGTACCAGCTGGTCTTCAAATGAGGACAGTGAGGATGACTTCAATGTTGCCAGTGGGCCTGGCACAGGTAAAGGGCTCTGTGTACAGCAAGAGGAGAGTTATCACCCTCTTTATAGACAGGGAAGCTGGGGCTTTCAAAGGTAAATGAGTTCTGATAGCACTTAGTTTATAAGTGCCAGAGCCAGAGCCAAAATATAAACCCATGTCCTGGACATCAAAGCTATGCTCCGAACAACTTGTATTTTCAAAGAGTGAGAGTTTATGGCTGGACTGAGGTGTCTTGGTACACTAGAGAAAGAGAATACAGAGTCATGTTATATTATTGGAAACCCAGATGGAAGAGAAAATGAAAGAGGAAAGAATAGGCAAAAAAGAAAGGAACAGTAATGGCAACAGTAATTCCCACCTCCACTGAGTGCTTGCTACTTCTTAGCAGCGTTAAATCCCTTGTGAGGATCGTTCGCTTTGCTCCTTACAAGTATTTGAACTTGGCAGTCATTATGGTGCCCACAATACAGATGCAAAAGCAAAACACAGAGACGGAATTTGCCCGAGGCCAATAGACAACAAATTAGCAGAATAAGATGTAGTGGATCAAATGCAAAAACCCACAAGCTGCCTGGGGTGTGCGTAGCGAGGCCTCCTCACCTCTCTTCCTCCCTCCTCAATGATGAAAAAGGGGTTGGTCCCGTCAGAGAGCGTGAAGGTGAAGCGGTCTTGGAGAGAGTTGCTCCCATCATGGCTGTAGCTGACTCTGTTCTGGTAGATGTCTTCCATGGTGAAGGTAGAGGTGAGGTGGAAATGCTGCCCCCCAGTGCTTCTCTCGATGGTGCCATGGCGCGGGGGCTGCACGATGCTGAACGTGATGGAGTCCGCCTGCCCAGGATTTCGAAAAATAGGAGGCAAAGATTCTATCAGAAACCAGAGGAGGGAGCAGTGGGCCATAGCTGGTTAAGGGAAACAGAACCTAAAGCTATGTATGAAATATGGGCTGCAGTTTCTTTATAGATACTAAATGTAAACTCACAGGGGGAAATCACCTTCTTCCTACAACTGGTCTTACATTCTGGGACCCTCAAGCACGTAAACTCCACCAAGATGACAAGAAATGGACTTTGAAAACTATTTATTTCTTTCAGCCCTATCATGACTCTCGCATTCCCGAAACTTTTGTATAAAAAATGTCAACATGTGTGAGAATCAAAGCTCATTTCTTCTTTCTGCTGGTGTTTCTTAGGTGACCTGTAGAAGGGAAAAGAGAGAGGCATACAACCCTGCCTTCCCACCAACATAGGGTAAAATGCGAAGGCCGATTCACTGGCTTCTCACAATCTTCATTGCAGTTGTTCTTGGGGTCTGAATGCACTTGACCACAGTGAATTCACACTTTTGGCTCCTCTGCCTGGAGAATGAATTCTCCCAGGTAACTCTAGCTTGTCTTTTTGCTCAGTATCTCTGCTTAGACAGGATCTCCTTGGCCAAGCCTTTCCTGATGACAGTACACCCATCAACCTCCCTTTACCTCACTTTATTTCTCTTCAAAGCACTTAGCATGCATAACATGATCTATTCTTTCTTTACTATCTTTTACTCCAACCAAAGGTTGTGAACTCCCCAAGCTTACTACTTTATCTGTTTCAGTCACAGCTCTGTCTTTAGTGTCTAGAGGAGAGCCTAGATGGTGATAAACACTTGATGAAAGCATGAGTGCATGAAGGAAGGAGCTGTGGCACACAGAGGGCATACATAGGCCTATTAATATGTGTGATACTATGCTTTATATGAGGAAAATCAAGTCTATATGCTAGATGCTTGACTTAGCAGCTTCATGAGAAGGAGAATTTGGTCTCCAAATGCCTGTTTTACTGGATAAAGCCTAGTACTTGAGATGCTCAAACTGTGACAATTAGTTGCTATTATAGTTAGCTTTTCATTGTTGTGAAAAGAACCCGACCAAAAGCGGGTTGTAGAAGGAATGGGTTGATTTTGGCTTATAGATTCAAGGGAAAGCTCCAGCACGGAATGGAAAAAGAAGATATGAGCAGAGGGTGAGCATCACCTCCACCACAGCACTGCAAACAGCAGCAGGAAGGCATGTGAAACACTGGCAAGGGAAAGCTGGCTATAACACCCATAAGCTCGCCTCTAATAACAAACATCCACATTCCCAAATAAGGTTCCAAATTCCCAAACTGTCATTAGCTGGGGATCAAGCATTCAGAACACATTAAGTTTATGGGGGACACCTGAATCCAACTTTCGCAGTTACCAGGAGAAAAGCAGTGAAATGACGGAAAGGTGTAAAGGGCAGAACATGCATGCCCATTTTAATAAAATAATCAGTGCTTTGGGTAAAAGGTCTCTATTCTCTGAAGCATAATGAAAAACCAGCATGAAAAACCACAGGGGTGATATGCAATCAGAGGTGAGAATGAATGCATTTAGGGATTCAGGAACGGGTGCAAAACAACTTGATCTCCAGTGTATTAGTTCATCTTTCCTAGAAGGCCATGGTATCTTCAGGTTTTACATCTTCCAAGGATGCCTGCACCTGCCTCACCATGGGCCCAACCTCAGACGCACAATCAGAAAGCAGTAGCTGCCACCAGATCTGAGTCTCCTCAGCCTGAAGTCCCAGGGGAGTTTCTCACCTCTGTGTCCGCATCCACCGCCTTGAGCTCAAACTCAGTGATGGTCTTCCTCACGCCCTCCTGCACCCGCAGGCCTCGGTTCTGCACGGTGGGCAGCGAATCATCCACAGGGTGAAGAGTGATGTGGAACACCTCCGTCACCTGGGATGTCAAGGGACAAGTGCAGCACCTGTTTGCAGCGCCACTCCTGACACCTGACAGCTCATTCTCTTGGCATCTAGCCCAGGTGGCTGTCAGAGGAACATGATACCCTCACATCCCCAGTCTCTCTGCCCACTGACCTCAAAGAAGCTGGTTAGGAATCAATACCCACTCGTGGATGGAACCCAGGGCTTCACCTACCTCATGGACTCCATCAGACAGCACAAAAGTGAAGGCATCCGAGTGCTGCTCTGTCTCACTAGAATGGACGTATTGGACATTCCGTGAAGTCAGGTCAGCTTGAGTAAAGGAACTAATCTGTATACCTAGTGAGGGGGTTTAGAGAGAAACACAGGAAGAATGTCCAAATGCCAGACAGACCTCAAAGGATAGGGAGATGTCAGACCCTCACTGTATTTTTCACACTCTCCTTTTGAAGATCTTGTGTTATTTGTGGACTTGTTCTAGAACAGCATGTTCTGTGGGTACACATGGTAATTTTACTGCCCAGATGTCCTTTGTGCACTGAGGTTAACAGCAGGTACACAATAATGTTCCTTTGCTTTCTTGTGGGGCTTAGGCACCCAGCAGAAACCTCTAGGGTAGAGCTACTGTCTGATTCTCAAAATCCTTTTCGAAGTTTCCCATTCCCCCACAATCAGCCCTAATTTTTAATGTCATGTGCAGGGTTAGCTTTTCACCACTGTGGTTATAAGGCTTGGCTGCACCTGGCCTGTTAGTGTGATTGGTGGGCCATCTCTACTCTCCATAATTTCACTGAGTATCTTCCAAGGTCCCTTTTAATTCTCAGGTCTGTGACGGTACCTTTTCACATACCACTGTAGTCAAGGCAGGCAGTAATAAAACTTACTGCCTGACTTTGGGGCTTGAACAATCATTCTACAACAAACTGAAAATGGCCTAGAAAATTTAGCAAGCTTTAATAGTATGATATAGGAAAAACATATGTTAAATATTTTAATACTATCATTTTTAAAGGGAAAAAATTAAGAAATTTTAATGATGTCATTTCTCAGTACACAATATATCATATGTCTGCATTTAAAAATATTTATTTATTTGAGAAAGTGAGAGAAAGAGGCAGACAAAAAGAGTGAGTATGGGCATGCCATGGTCCCCTGCCACTGCAAATGAATTCCACCAGATGTATGTGCCACTTTGTGCACCTGGCTTTATGTGGGTACTGCGGAATTGAACCCACGCTGTCATGGTTTGCAAGCAAGTGCCTTTAACCACTGAGCAACCTTTCCCAGTCCTCTCTGCATTTAAAAATGTCCAATATTTGCAAAGGTAGCATGGAATCCTAGCTTTTATTTTAAGATTACAGGGGCATATACTCTGGTGTTAATCAAGACTGAAACATATGAGGGATGTGGAGGTATATACCTGTAATCCCACAAGGGAGGTACAGGCAGGAGGATCAGGAGTTCAAGGTTATCTTCAGCTACACAGAGACTTTGAGGCTAGCTTGGACTACTTAAGATCTTGTCTCAAAAATAAACACAGATGGTTCAGTTTAAGTACAGGCGTGAATACCTGGGGTTGGATCCCCAGGCTGGATGTGTAACAGGAGCATCTGTGATCCTAGCACCCCTAAGGTAAGAAGGGAGGCAGAGACAGGGAAATCTGCAGAAGCTGGTGGGTCAGTTAACCTGGTACACACATCAGCAAACATTAGGAGATTCCCTGCTCAAACAAAATGGAAGGTAAAGACTGACCCTAGATAGAGGTTGTCGTCTGCCCTCCACACATACACTGTGCTGGCAGGCACCACGCTCACACACGTGAACATATACGCACAGTCTCACACATACAAAGATTTTTTTTAAAAAAGATATTAATGGGGCTGGAGAGATTGCTCAGCGGTTAAGGCACTTGCCTCTAGTGCCTAACGCTCCGGGTTCAATTACCCAGGACCCACATAAGCCAGACCCACAAGGTGGTGGCCCTGGTAGGCTCTCTCTCTCTCTCTCTGTATCTCTCTGCTTGAAAATGAATAAATAAAATATTTAAAAAGATATTCATGATTTAAAAAAAGGACTGACTAAAATGGGGTTGTAGTTTAATAGCAGAGGATTTGTGTCCTCTGCATAAAGTCCTGAACTTAATCCCCAGCACTACAAGAAGAGAAGAGACTGAAAGAAAGTTGCAATTCTGGGCAGTGGGATACTAATCCATTTAACTTAGTTCTTTAGTTTGGCCTTGAAATTTATTTGTGGTTTCTGAGATTTGTTATTTTTTATTCTTAATCCTGGCAAAACCAGTTTCATTTTATAACAAAGAGACACTACTTTGAGTATTGTATTTCAATACTCAAATCTCAATTTAAGGGTGACATCCATATCACTGTTTCGTCTTTAAAATGAAAAAGAACCAACCCACCCGGTTTACACTTGTGTCTTCTTTATCAACTGAAATTTGTCACCCAGACACAATAGCCTCCTGACTATTGAAGCATTAATTTTCTGATAATGTGTTTTATATTTCCATGCTGGCAACATCGGTTTTTGACAGAGAAGAAACACAGCCCCCATCTTATAGCTTCGTCTGTGGCTCTAGACAGAAATCCATACCGTTCTTTAAAAATTTAATAACTTCAGACTGGCTGCACTGAGAAAGTTAAATCTCTTTCCCTGCTATGAACCTGTCCTCGCAATCCATGGGAAAATGCAGGTCTGGATTTTCACAATCAACTGTTCACCTAACTTCTTGTTCTTCTTATGAGTCTAATGACGGCTGTTTAAGATAATAGCTGGAGTGGGTGAGGGGGAAGCTAGGTGTGGTGGTGCACACCTGTAATCTCAGCACTTGGGAAGTGAAGGCAGGAGAATCAGAAATTCAAGGTTCATCCACAGAGAAATGAGATGAGCCTAGGTTACATAAGACCTTGTTTTAAAAAGCCCACAAAAAATAGCTGGGCATGGTAGTATATACCTTTAATCCAAAAACTTGGGAGATGGCCAAATGAGCACAGTTTTTTTCAATCCTGATACCCTTTTTACTTTTAAAATTTTAGCCTTTGCTAATTGGATATAGGAACACAGCAGGTACTTGCCTGCAAGAAGGTATTTCTGATTACACAGTCCCCCTGCTTGGCTGTCACAGCAGGTGGTTGTTGTTTGAAATACTTGAAGGCTTTTAATCCCACTGAAGGTGTTTGCAGTCAACAATCTGCTGGCTAAACTACATATCTGGCCCTGTGACAGAGACCTACATTAACCCTGTCAGTTTTCCAATTCCCTGGAAGACTTGCACATTAGAGTATGCTCAGCATAGGTCAGGAAAGTAGGGCAGAGGAGAGCATCTCTAGGGAAATTGCCTTCTTAACAGGGTGGGTGAGGGAGGCCATAGCTATCTGCCGTCAGCAGTCAGGGCCCAGGGCAGGTCACCTATTCCTGAGGCAGCTCAGAGCCATGCTGTGCTGTGGGGACTCCACTTTCTTGTCTTTGGTTCCCTCCACAGTGACTTGTATGGGTTCAGCCATGCTTCCCCTTTCTGCAGAACCACATGCTGAAATCTCAGTTCTCAGAAGGGTACCACAACTGGAAAGCAGATCCATGCATGTACAACTAGATAGCGCGAGATCATTAGGTCCATACTAATTCAGCATGGATGATGGATGGCACAAAGAAGGGAGCTTTGGGCACGGATAGACGCTTACAGGGAACAGCACATAAGGACAACTATCAACAAGACAAGGAGAGAGTCTGACCTCCAAAACCAGAAGAAAAGAAGGTCTTGTTAACTCTTCTTCACAGCAATCCTAGTACACTAACATGCCTCTGTGCTCAGGGAGAACCCAAACTAACAATGGGTGCTTTCTATTTTGGTTAGGGTCACAACACAGAGAAGTTGGAATTGAGTCTAGCTTTGGTAAAGCTTCACCTCCAAAAACTTATTCTTGACCAACCCCACCTTCTCACCAAGAACTCACTGCCCGCTGGGCTCCGGCTGCCCTCTGTCATGTTGCAGTTTTAGCTTCTGAAACCTTTTGCAAATTTGTTAATGGGTTCTGTCTCATTCTCTCTAAACACACATTTCTCTTGTAGAAGCATCTCAGCTAGTACCAGGAGGGGTGAAGACAGGATGGGAGGAAAAGATCTCGTGTTATACAGCAACTCATTCACATGAGGACATTCTATGGGGATGGTTTCAGTGTTCCCCCTAAAGGTGAATATGTTGGAAGCTTGGTCCCCAATGTGGGTATTAGAAAGTGGTGACAACTTTGAGGCATGGACCCTGTTGAGTCATTGGAGGTCCTACACTTGGTCTTCCTCTACGAGTGGGTTGTTATAAAAATAGTAAGATTGGCCCTTCCTTGATCTTTGGATTCTGTCTCAACATGTGAGCTCTTCCTTTCATACACGCTACCTTCCACCATGTGGTGAGAAAGCCAGTGGGAGTCCTGACCAGAAGCTGAGCAAATAAGGCTGCCTAATATTCTCCAAAACTGTGTGCTAAGTAAATCTTTTTTTAAAATAAAGTACTAGCTTCAGATGATATGTTACAGAAACAGAACAAAAACAGAGTAGACTAATACATAATGCTTTCAAAAAATTCTAAAAGGCTTGAGAGATGACTCAGTAGTTAGGTGTGCTTCCTGCATAAGCATGAGGGTCCAAGGAGACTTAGACTGCCTGAGCATGGCCAGTCCTGTATGGGAGCAGAGACCTGAGAATCCACGAAGCTCTGCAAGCTTCAGAGACTCTAAAGAGAGGAGTGTTGGAGCAGGACACCCAATGTTCTGTTTGGCCACTGCAGGCAAGTGTGCGGGGTACCATGAGGGCACACATGTGCATACACCACACACACACACACACACACACACACACACACAAGCAAAATAAAATAAAATAAAAATCCATGTCTAAGCCCCATGCCTTGAAGCCTTTCGTTTATGGGTCTAGGTCTTGTGATTTTTAAACACATCATCAGTGACTGTCATGTTCTGACAGGGCAGAGAATCAATGATGTAATAGAGAACTAGGAAGAGCACCGGAAAGCTTACTTTGATTTCTTTTTATTTTTAGTGTTTTCTTTTAGCTCTGTAAGAGTCACATAAGCTAGAACTAGTTTTACAACATGGTGATTTATCTTATCTTATTTTTGGTCACCTCTTAAACTAGAGCAGTATAGCCATCTCAGAGAGAAAAAAATACAATGTGGATGACGAGATCAACTACTTAATTTTATTTAGTCTGTGCAGTAGTTGTCATGTCTGAAGTTATATGAAATTTGCAGTATTTTAATAAGAAAAATGAAATGGGCATATTAATGAGGGAGCTATTTCTAACTGGTGGGTGAAAACAATGCTTCATATGATACTACACCACTTAAAGCAAAGACATGATTTACTAGGAACTCGTCATGGGGGCCTCACTACAACTTTACCACATATGCAGATATCATGCACAGAACACCCCACTCTTGGGGAGAGATGGATCCCCATGGCTCACTGGCCAGCCAGCCTAGCCTACTTGGCAAGCTCCAGGCCAATGAAAAATCCTGTCTCAATAAACACAGACCCAGCACCTGAGGTTGTTCTCTGATCTCCATATGCACTTCCACATATATGTGCACCCCCTACCTAAGATGGACATGTACACACACACACACACACACACACACACACACACATCTTGACTCCTGTCAGGTTAGTAACTGGATGCTCAGTAAGAGGCTCTGTTAGTCAGCCACCTCTCAGCTTTGTGCAGCAGTGGTCACATACAAGTGATGTGAGCTCTTCCAGTAATGTTCCTGAAACACAAATAGAGGCAGGCTCCCTTCCCTCCCTCAGCTCCTTTCCTGCTGGAGAACAGCAGTCACCATAAACCTGAGATGATCTGCCCTCATCTCTGGCCTCAAGATTATTCTGTGAGAGAAAATATGTTTCATTCTCGCTAATGCCTTTTGGACTCTATGTCCGAGCAGCTTATCTTCTATCCTAGTTATTATCGCTCTGTATTCTAATTTTCTACAATGAAGCCTTTAGGTCCTAGGGGAAGAAGGAAAGCCACAGTGATGGGGTGGCCCCTCAAGCCTGAGCACAGCACCAGTCAGGCCTGGATTTCCAAGTTTGCCTCTTCCTAGCCAGAGGAGGCTTATGCCTTCTTCACAGTTCACAAAGGTAGATGGCTCCCTACAGCCCCCAGGGGAACTCAATAGGATTTCCACAAGTTCTCTATCTAAGGAGAACAGTCCATTCTAACCAGCTGACCATGCAGGACAGCCTGGTAATAAGCCCGCTGCACATTGGAGGGATAAGCCCACACTAGAGGCCAGTGTTCACTCCAGGGGACCTCAGCACTGAGGACATCTGTGTGCCTAGAAGTTGTTGCTCTGCTCTTGGAGAGAACAGATCCTGTCCCAACCACACATTCACTGACTTAGACAAATGCATTTGTGTAAGCTATAGCCAGCTCCTTGGGAGAGGCAGAAGAAACACACACACACACACACACACACACACACACACACACACACACACACTTCTTCCAAGAGGGGGGTATATGGAACATTTAGAGTCAAATAAATTCAAGAAAATCTCTTAGGGAAAGAAAGGTTCTGGCTAATTGCAACGTCCAGGTTTAGTGAGGAAGGGCTTGGGAAGCCCTGCCTTGCTGGCAATGGGGAGGAAACCCTAAGCACAGAAAAGAGGGTTTGGAGATCACATCTGCTGCAGTTAAATTTACTGGAAAGGGATAGGTCAAAACATGCTGGTGGGATACGAGAACACGGGCATCCCTCCACCTCCAGAGGCCACTGCCCCAGGAGGAAGCAGGAGCAAGGTTGCCTACTGGTTTGTCCTGACTTGGCCTTGGCACCACTTTTTAAGCTTCATGAAGTTTGAGAGTTGTGAAAAAGAGAAGAGAGTTAGGACCCCATGCTCCAGGGCTCTGGGCCAGCCTGGGGTGAGTAGAGAGCAAGCATTGCGAGGGATGGAGCAGCAGGTGGGAGGCTGGCAGCGCCTTGCAGGAAACTCAGGGCCCTTTAAAGCTCTGCGCTGTGTGCGCACAGTTGCCTGACAGCTCAGCCAAGACTCTGCCCTTTCATCTTTGCAGAGATACAATCAGCAACCAGACAGGATTCTGGCAGAAGCAATTAGCTCATGAATTAGTTATCAAATATCTCATGTAGCCAAGGTCTTTGGGGTGCTGATCTGCATACTTTCCCCTAGGAACTTCGGGACAGAAGGGAAGGCCACCTGCTTTCATTTGCAGTAGGGCTCGGCAGCCTGTTCATTCCTTTCTGTGTTCTCCTGCAACATTCATCCCTCCTCTACTGTCACCTGGGACTCAGCAGGGTGTCTTCCTTCCATCTTTCACCCTCCACTTTTCAGAGCTCACCCCATCACCACTGTCCCTCACTCACCCTGCTGAGAATAAACTGGCCTTTCTGCTAGATCTCCAGTGTGATTTGCTTGGCTGATCCATGTGCTCAGTCCTCTGCCAGATGCTCTTGAGTTACTCCTTAGGGTGACTGGCTACCCCACCCCCCTCGTTCTTAATATCTCTGCTCAAATGCCATCCTGTTATTAGGGAGGATGTCCCGCTTTCCTTCCTCCCTGTACACTCAGAACACTCTCATTTCACTCCTATGCCTCATCACTAGGTGGCATCGATTTGTCTGCTTGTCTGCTTACTGGCTGCCTCCCTGCATGAGAAAATGAACACTGTAAGGGCAAGCGTGCTCTCTGATTTGACATTTTCCCGTGAATGAAGAATCTGTAACATAAAGTCTAAATTAATCCTAAGAAGATGTAAGTCTCCAGCAAGCTGTTACTGCCCCTATATTCTAAGAAATGCAGAAAATCCTACACTTAGATTGCTTATTCAGCAAGCATATAGTGCCCCTCCCATTCATTCAGCTGCCAAATACTATAGGCCTTTCCCCCAAATTCCTTCCTTCCTTCTTCCTTCACACAGCAAAGCTTGGTTGAGTATTTACCAGGTACCAGGTGGTGTCTCTCATTATTCTCACCTAACTATTCTCACTATTGCCCCTCTAGGAGAAGCCTCACTACGTCTACCTAACCAAGACTAGAAACTTCCTAGCTACTCTCTCTGCCTCTTTTTTCTTCCCTCTTTCATCTTGTGGGACACCTTACTTCTTTCCCTGCTCAAAGTTCTGCAGTGACTCTCTGCTACTTACTGAACTAAGCAGAGATTGCTTATCCCACCTGTGACGCCCCTCCTCGGTCTACCCATGAGACCTGTCACTAGAATTGTCAGACTATGTGTTCCCATGCTTTCTCCATCTCTGAAATAACACATATCCTGTCTCCCTGGATGGAAGGCTTTTACTTCCAAAAGCATTTAAAAATATTTAATTTATTTATTAGAGAGAAAAAGGGAGAGAGAGAGAGAGAGAGAGAGAGAGAGAGAGAGAGAGAGAGAGAGAGAGCCAGCAAATAAACTCCAGATGCATGTGCCACCTTGTGCTTCTGGCTTTGCAAACAATTGCCTTTAACCATTGAGCCACAAGATTATTCTTAAATACATCTCAGTACCTTTTTCTATCCAATGAAGACTCCTGCTTTTGAACCCCTACAAGTCCAGATTTACACCTGCCTTCCCCAAGTTCCAGTTATCTGCAAAGATTCCTTACCTCCTCACCTAATGGGAAAGCTTAGAGAATGATGGTAGTAGCCTATTGTCTTTGTTGCCTGAGTAGTAAGTAGCTCAACTTAAATCTTGCTCAGTAACCATGCTCACTCCCTATTTGCTGAATTTACTTGAGTTTAAATTGATTTTGTTTTTGGAACTGAGAACTAACTCTAGAGCCTTGTACATACAATTTACAATCTATACCACTGATCTGCATTCCCAGACCTTGAGCTGAATTTTTAAGAACTATTTTTATTTATTTTCAAGGAGAGAGAGAGAGAGAGAGAGAGAGAGAGAGAGAGAGAGAGAGAGAGAGAGAGAGAATGGTACATCAGGGCCTCTTACCACTGTAAATGATTTCAGATGCTACCCTGGTCTTGTCTGGCCTGAGCAACTTTGTGCATCTGGCTTTATGTGGTACCAGGGAATTGAACTTGGGTAGTTAGGTTTTTCAGGCAAGCCCCTTAACCACTGAGCAATCTTTCCAGCCCCTGAGCTGCATGTTTAAGCCCAGAGCATCACACTGTTCTCAAAGTGTGGTGTTTGTGCCAAAGGAGCCGATTATCTTGTTGTGAGACTATGATTGCTTACATAAAATTATAACATGTTTGTGGTGCTGGTGACCATGCCAAATGCCATGTTCTTGCTGAGAAGCATTCAGTGTGCCTAAGAGCTAGGCTCCTTCGACACATTGTCATTTTCTAACGTGTTTCTCCAGTAATCATTGAATACTTATTACATGCTAAATATAATGCAATGCTGTATATAGTGGTCAAAATTAAGCAGAATTTAAAACCAGTTAAGGTGGATTCCAAGTGCATCTGTGCTCATGCTACAGCTGTCCCCAGCACTGAGGGCTGGATGGAGCCAGAAGACAGACATACCTGGTGCCGATGTATGTTCCAGGTGGCCCAGCTGGGGCTGCATGGTGACTCTGTAGATCAGCTCCCTGGGCTCACTATCCTGGTCAGTGGCCGACAGCTGCAGAGCAGTGATTTTCTTCACTGAGTTTTCATCCAAAACCAGCCCTTTATTGGTAATGATGAATGGTGGGGCTTTGTCTTCTGAAAATATCAGAAATAGTGGTTTGCACTGTTTCCCTTTCAACCTTTTTCTTTTCTTTCTTTCTTTTTTTAATTCCAGGTCTGGTGCCCAGAGATAAGATCAGAGGAATCCTCAGGTCTGACCCTTAGGAATCCCACCAGAAGGTCAGGGCTGTGCAAGAGAGCACAGATGATTTGTAATGTCCCTGTTGGCTAGGTGAAGGGACATACTCAAGCTTAACAGAACTTCAGAACTGTTGTATTTTATATTAGAACATATGATGCCCTCTTACCTAACACACGAATGGAAAACGACTGGTCAACCAATTTGTTTCCTTCTCCATCAACAACATCAAATTTAAAAGGAAAGTTCCCACCAGATTCTCCTGATCCATGGGTATATTCTATCTGCCCTATAAAAGAAACACAATTCAAAATTTGCTATTAGTACTTTTTGCCCATATTTCTGAAGTGAGCAATGAGACTTCAATTGGTATTCACACCAATGAATCAATTTACACAGTCTTCACTTGGGTACCACTTTTGACATTTTTATCTAAAGTTTTCATTTCCTCTCTTTCCTCACCTGCCACCAAATTCCTCACACCCAAAGCCCTCCTCATAACACATTTTCTCCACGTGACATTCCTTACGGGTGAGGCTCAGCCTTTCGGATAGATCCACCTCAGCTTCTAAGGCAATTTCATGAATAATTAGATTAGTGGAATTGCCCATGTGTAAATTGTGCACGCAGCACGCTCACACCACTTGAAGCGACTGTCCTACATGTCTATATCACAAGCCAGAGGACGCAGGGCTGCAGCTCACTTCTCCCAGAACACTTCAGTCCCCAGTGCCCAACACATGAAGCATGAGGGTTATGTTAAGAAAGAAATGGTAAACTGGAAATCAGTCCCAAAGAGAGATCGAAAGGATCCAAAGGAAGAAGTTCACTGTATCACACTTTTGTTAATATAGCATCATTTGTACATACTCATCTGTGCAAATATAACCAAACTCTGGGAAGAGCTGCCTGGTCTCGTTTTTCACAAGGAGAAACAGAGGAATGCAATAATTAAAGAATTACTGTTAGCCTGTTGCTTACTGAACCCTATTCACAGATACACAGATTCAAAGAGAGTTCAGCTGTTGTCAGTGCCTGGACAAAACCCGTATTTCTGCTCCTCAGGGGCATATTTCTACCTCTAAAAGGAATTGCACACCATTTTATGACTGGACTATTTTCCCTTATAATGTGTAACTTTTTCCCTTTTCTATCTGTAAAAGCACCATGCAGTAACCACATAGCATTTAACATTTATACTTTACATTACATCAGCATTTTCTGAAGGAGGGATGAGCCATGTAATTTCCCCCAGGCAGCTCCGATTTATGCCCTTCCATTTTGCTTAGTTCATTAACTTGTGCTCTCTGGGGAGCCAGAAGGAGATATAAATTGCTCACCTAAGGAAGGCATCATTTTCAACATAATCCATCCGAACTTACTTTTTCTTTTTTCTTTTTTTGTTTTTTGTTTCTCTTACACACTTTTCAGCACCGTAGCAAGTGAAGATGACTTTTTCCCCCTTACCTCTGTGATAGCCTCAATTTTTTTTTGGGGGGGGGGGCACATTTGCTTAGAAAGATGGCTTTTCTTTTTTCTTTTCTTTGTTTTTTAAACAAAAGTGAGACAGAGAGAAGAAATGAAGTTGTAACTCTTATGCGAAACAAAGAGGGTACATATTCCTGCCACAGACCACCAAGCACTCAACTCCCACTTTATCACACCACACAGACACCATGGTGTTAGCAGGGAGAACTGGCTGACCTTGAACAAGATCCGCCTGGGTGAAGCTTCTGATGGGACCTTTAACGGAGATCTGCTCCCGGTTGTCATGCTTAGCTAACTGCAAGCGTCCTGCTCCAGGATCTTCTTTCATGATGTACACGACCTGACCATCATCAGAGCTGGTATCTGTCACTTTCAAGTGCTGTTCTGTGATTCGTGCTACAGACCCTAGAAAAGAACAGGTGAGATAAAGCCATTCTCCATCATGTCCTTCAGATGCGATGCCAAATCATTTGAGAAGACATAGTCCTTGGGCCCAGGTACCATCCACTTCCCCAACTAAAAGGTATAGACTTCAGTTTCCCCAAGTGAAATCAGTTAGATCTGAGTCCACTAAGATTATTTATTTATTTATTTTGGTTTTTCGAGGCAGGGTCTCGCTCTAGCCCAGGCTGACCTGGAATTCACTATGTAGTCTCAGGGTGGCCTTGAACTCACAGCGATCCTCCTACCTCTGTCTCCTGGAGTGCTGGGAATAAAGGCATGCACCACCACGCCCGCTAAGATTTTTGAGGATGCTAGAACTAGTATAAAATCTTCAAACTCCTCAAGTTCACAGAATTCAAAGAATTTCAGTGGCTCACATTTGTCACTCATGACTCAATATTCCTAAAGCAGCAATTTCCTAAACCCTAAGGCTTCCCAAGAACTGAATAGCTGATTTCTGATCTACCTACCACAACAACATGGAAGAAGGCACTGTACACTGACCAAATAAGAAATAAGGAAGAAAACACGAGGCGACTTTCCTCTCCTTCTGTGGGACCTGCCCTTAGGATGTGAGTATGCAATGTATAGAAGGCTTGCTGTCCAGATGGTGTCACAATTTTGAAAGGTTGATAAAAATTGTAGTAGCTGGAGCCTACTTACTGGGAAAGAAGGCCTTTGGGGTTGGGTGCTTAGGGATACATCTTGCTCTGGCCCCTCTACGGGTCATTATTTCCTGGCTCGGCTCCATTATGACCTATCTGTCATGATGCTCTCTTGTCCCACAGAAAACAATGCAGCCAGCAAAACATGGACCAAAATGACACACCAAAGTCGGTTCCCTCTTTGAAATTGTTTCTCTTGGGCGCTTGTCACGGCAATGAAAAGTCAGGCTAAGGTACCTGCGGAGAGCTGTAGGCCTCGGTTTACAGTCAAGTGGGGAGTCTCACTTGTAGGCAGCTCTATGTAGATTTCCATTTTCCCTGTGACCACATGGAGGCCATCGGTGAGAGAGAAATGGAAGCCATCTACTGCCACACCAGGATCATTAGGCAAATACCCAATTAGCCCTGCCAGGACGTCTTGATAGGTGAAGGAGGAACCCTGGACTAAAATGGTCCCACTCTCTAGAGTGTCAGAAGCAGCAAGCCTCCGGAATAGATGACCTGAGGAAAGGAGAGAGGAAGGAAGAACAAAGAAACAATATCATATTAACAATATAAATGATAGCAAAACACAGTTCAATGTTGCTAGCTCATCTGAGCCTGGGTAAAATGTCAAGTATCTCAGAGGCATTTGGTGTGTTCTAACACTTAGTATTTTATTTATTTTTAATGCACGTATGTGTATACATGTGTATGCACATTTATGTGCATTTGTGAGTGCGTATGGAGGTCAGAGGACAACCACAGTTGTCATTCCTCAGCCATCTTTTTGTGAGAGTGTCTCTCATTGACCTAAAACTCATCAGTTAGTCCAGACTGGCTATCAGTGAGCCCAGAGATCTGCCTGCCCATCTCCACCTCCCCAGTGGTAGGAACATAAGGACATACCACCACGCCTGGTATTTTTAAGTGGACACTAGGAATTGAACTCGGGTTCTCCTGATTATAAGACAAGCGCTTTACTGGTTTAACTATTTCCCCAGCACTTAGCACTGTAGTTGTAAGTAGAGGTGAAGCACTGTGGCCTCATCTATAAATAAAGAAGACAAAATCCCACTCTTTTGCTTAAAAAATCTATTAAGGAGACACAGATGGATGTGGCAATGGAGTTGCATAAAAATCACATGGTCTCCATGAATTCAAGCTCACCTCATTACCTAAACCTGATTTTCCTTCTGCAAAGTGAAAATAGTGCTCATTACTACCTTTTCCCGGGGTGGTCAGAGTACAGGTCATGTGTTTTAAATTTTGTCTAAGGTCAAAAATCACTAAGCATGTTTATATTGAGGATTTTTTTTCAGGGGCCACGTATTCCAGTGGTTCAGTTAAAGTGCTTCATCAAAGAAAAGGAAGGTGAATCAAGGTGCGGTGAAACGCAATGCCCAACAACCTCCTCCATTCACCATCCAGCACCAGCCAGGGGTTCATCCTTGAAAGCCCAACAGGTGTCACAATTGCTTGGGCTCCAGAGCTCTAGATAATACCTGGGGGGTAGCATTCGGAAAAGAAGTGGTGACATCCCCACAATAGTTTTTACAACTGGTTTTTTTCAGAAAAAAAAAATGTTCTTGCAAAAGCAAGGAGCTCCTTGAGCTGTCTACCCTCCTTCCAGGCTGGTGAGGTGGCCCTGGATGATCTAAGGGTGCTGTCTGCTCTGAGAAGAGGGTCTACAAATTCGGAAAGCTGTTTGGCTTGAGATTACACACAAAAGCAAGAAAATAGCTGAATTAAATTTTAGACACAATTTCTTAGTACTTGGGCTTTTAAAACAGTATCTACTGCACCCCCAGAGAATTTTAGCTAGCTATAAATCTGATTATATTCCTAGTCAAAGAGTCACTTGTCTGCAGGGAAAGGGAGAGGAATGAACAACCAAATCTATGTGCATCTTCTAATAACCCATCAGAAGCTTCCCATTGCACCCTGTGTCCTACCGTGCTCAGGCTTTTTTGTCAATACAAAAATAAGCTCATTATCCGGGGTGTCCAGATCTTGTAGACTCAATGAAGAGTTGCTTAGAACCACTCCTGAGCTCAACTGCACCCCAAGGGGCCGCAAGGTCATCCTGGGAGGCTCATCATTCTTCCTCTGATAAAATATTTGGTTTAAGAATAAAGAAATACACATTATTAAGAGAAATTATTCACACTGCAGCAACTTTCACAATCAAAATAGCATTTAATGTGTCAGTATTTTTATTTCCTAATCATAATATTACACACACACATACACACAAAACCCAACAAAAGAAAGCCACACCAATAAAATATCTTGTTGAAAGGAAGTTGATGTTCATTCTGCAAAATTCTTCTAAGATATCTTCCATAGGTATAATGACCATATTCTCTTGACTCAAAGTATGGCCATATAATTTAAAACCACAAGTATATTTTGAGGCTCAAGTGGCATTTACACTTTCCTAGAAAACTCTAAATGTGCCACGGTACTTGTAGAAAGAACAACTCTGGGAAGGGGGACTTTCTATTGCTGTCTCCAAGCCTATTCCCACATTGCCCCCTACAATGGCTGAAGGCTCTATACAGTTTATCTTTATTTTCTAAAGAAAAAAAAAAGAATCCATTCAGAGATTTATCTTTATCCTTGGGTTTGGAGGGCAAGACTATGCTTCTGGCTAAATAAAAATAAATATAGAATCAAGGATCATGTTTCTTTGTTACAGTTAAATGAATAAATGCATTAAAACATCAGAAGAGGCAAGAACGCACGTAAAGCCACACAAAATAATTTCAAAAAGAAGAACACATTATTTTTCATTTAAATATGGGAATGGCAAGCCTTCTCTGACTTGCACCTAGTTTTCTCACAGAATGAATAAATTTTAGCCTGAAATGAAAATTCAGATTTTTTAACTCAGACCTTGCCTAAATAAATGCTAACCATAACTCCACAAGGTTCCTGATGGTCATGATTATGTTTTCAAATTGATTTTAAAATTGAAAGTCATATCCAATCTTCTTTTTCACTGAGCTTATATAAGGAAAGCTTTCGAAGGGGCAGCTATTGTGTGGTCAGAAGCTTAACTTCCACAGTCTTTACCTCAATGGTGATATTGATGCTGTGAATTTCTGAACGACTGGTTCCATCACTCACGTAAAAACTAAAGATATCATGGGTTGGCTCAATGCTTTCATGAACACTCTGGAAGTAGTAAATGTAGTTTTCCAGGACGTCTTGAATCAGGAATGATGCCTCCAGGTCGCTGCTGGCTCCTGGTCCAAAGCGATCACCTGCATAACATCAAGACAGGACATGTACCTGGACTGATCAGTTTCTGCTTACTACGCCAATCTAGGAGAGAAAATGTTATTTCCAATAGGAGATAAAATATACTGAGGACAAAGCTAGGAGTGTGGTAAAGGCAGAAAACCAGGAACTGGAAGTCCTGGGGCTGAATTCCTGGGCCCTAAGATTGTTTCTCATCTATAAATGTATATAACCGCCCTGCTGTCGCCATAGGCAGAGAGGCTAATAACATATAAGAAAGCCCATAAATGTATATATACCTGCCCTGCTGTCTCCACAGGTAAAGAGACAGATAAAATACAAGTAAGCATTTAGTGTTTTCATTGTATATAGTATAGAATCTGTGGACGTTTCATTATGAATCACTTATA
Organism: Zapus hudsonius; assembly: GCA_004024765.1. Lineage (NCBI taxonomy): Eukaryota > Metazoa > Chordata > Mammalia > Rodentia > Dipodidae > Zapus > Zapus hudsonius. Next base: position 17,586 of record PVHP010010174.1, on the reverse strand, counting down.
ATATAAATACTGAAGTAAATAAGAATAAAATAGCCAACATTCTATTTTCAATACCAGTGGTTTCAAAACCACCCTATTTGGCATATCCTGGCATTTCTCTACATCAGAAAAAGAGATTTCTGTCTAGATCTTCCATCTTGTTTTCATTTGACAACCCAGTTTCTTTTTTTAAAAAAATTATTTATTTATTTGCAAGCAGAGAGATACAGAGAGATAGAAAGAGAGAGAGAAGGGGGGTGGGGGAGGGAGTATGGATCCACCAAGGCCTTCAGCCCTTCCAAATGAACTCCACATGCATGTGACACTTTGTGCATCTGCCTTTACATGGGTACCGGGGAATCCAACCAGGGCATTAGGCTTTGCAGGCAAGCACTGTAACCACTGGGCAATCTCTCCAGCCCAGTCCCAGTTTCTTAGTGGAACCTGGGCACCAGTAGGGTAGTGCACCAGGTCTCTGCTGGCCTTTTTCTCAGCCAGCACATGCTGCCACAGTACAAAAACACAGTGCACTACTGACCTCTAAAATCTAAGCCAAAATAAACTTTGTCTCTCTGTAAGTTGATTTATCTCAGGTGTTTGCTATAGTAATTGAAAACTGACCAACGCAGGTGCCATTTGGATCGTGAGATGCCCACATACCATTCAGAGCTCTGCAGAGTGCAAGCTCCTGCTTACTCTGCTCAAGGCCAAGGGAGTACGAAGTGTCCAAGTGATGAATGCCTTGTCTTTTGCTTCATTCTAACCTGATTCCTTCTAATTGACTGATTTTAAATTGCTACCACAATTTTCTTCTAGAGTGGAGAAAAAAAGAAACTGTTTTGTCTCCACACATTTCCTGGATATAAATCAACAAAGAAAAGTATAGCGGCAGAAGCGAAAGCATCAACACTTCCCCCTTCCTTCTCCATGATCCTTCCCAAATACCACATCCCACAAAAAGGCCATGAACTTTCCGAGTTAGAGGCAATGTCATATTTGTTGGCACCCCAACAGAAAGAATAGGACTGGAAAATGCCTTTGGTTTTTACAATTTTTCTGAAAGAAGGGCAAGACATTTTTTTTCTACAACAGAATGGATTTTCTTTACCCCTCAGATAAATCCTCTGGATTCAAAAAGTTCAGAGAGAGCTAAACAGCCAGTGATCCCGTCATCCCTGGGACATACAGATCAGCAATTCCAGGAAAAAAAAGAAACTGCTAAAGAATTACTTTCAATTTTTACTTTCTCCTTCCACTGATCCCGATGAATAGGAGAATGATGGCTTTGTTATTTGAGTAAAAATAGCCCAAGTGAAGGAAGCCTCAAAATCTACACTGTATAACACAGCCTTATTTTGAAGTCATTGGAGAATAACTTTTATCAGCCACTGAAGCTTTAAGCACCAACCTTTCCGGGCATTTAAAACCACCTTTTCTATTTTTGACGGAACTTCTGTATTCTTTCCTAACTTCTGCAGCAGACTAGCCTATGTGCAAGCTGATACCTCTTGATGTGTGGGGACTATCATGGTGGACACCAGCTGGCAGGCACTGCACAGGAGTGCAGTAATGCCTCCAGAGTAACAGAGTGGGTCATGCCCTGTTTATACTTGTCCTGAATGAATTCAGATTCCAGGCCATTAGGTTTCATACCTGACTCGGTAAGCACTCTTTCTTTCTGGATGGTAAGAAGCAAAAGCTGCTTCTCCCAGGTCTTACAAAAGCTATTCTGAAGAGCCAGGTTTTTATTCTACACAGCTAATTTCATATGTGTTCAAAAAACATGGTTCTAAACAAAGGCACAGGGCTTGCCCCATGGGGCGTGGGGTAGAGTCTTCAACTGAAGCGGCCATGGGCAGGCATTTTCCTGACTTCTGGGTTTATACTCATGTTACTGCACAGAAGAGGTTCTCTGAGTGGTTTTTGGACCAGCATTCATGGTGTCACAGGTGGGCTGATAAAGAGGAGCTACCCCAACCTCTCAAACAGGAACGGTGGGGTTGCTGCCCAAGAAGCAATGCCTTCTCAAGCCCTCCAGGTGATGCTGATGCATATAAACATTTGAGACCCACTTCTGAGAGAGGCTAAGGCTTGCCAGAATTTTAACTTCTGGACCAGGCTACTCCCCTGTGCTTCTTCGTGTATTTAAGGTAAATGTCAAACTGTGTTCCAAAGGCCTGAGGAGAAAGAAACCACCAAGAGAAGAGAAGGCAGTGACAGACAACAGCCTTTCATGCTTTCCCGCCTCGCTCATGCTCCTCTCTGTGGGAAATGCTGTTTTTCCTCTGGCTGCTCCTACTAATGCTTCAACTTCCATCTCCCCACCCCCACCCCAAGCCACTGCCCTCCTAGGCAAAAGCCCTGCTTTGCTCTGTGCACTCCCTCAGAGCTTTGGTCCCTTCACTGCCCTGGTGTTTGTCGTTTATTTTAATTCATATCTGTCTCCCACTCAAGGCAAAGGTCTGTGTTTTTATCTTTACATCCATCATTATCTACTCCAAACATTTGTTGAAACAAGCTTCATTCAGCAATAAACAAATCCAAGTGCACACACTGAAAGGCAAGCGAAGGAAGAAATCCAAACTTTCTGATAGGAAACATGACCAATCTGAATGAGTTCACGGTCACCAGGCTTGAATCCCCAGCCTCATGCTGGCCACAGACACCTGCAGTCAGTGGCCTCTCTGTGGGAGCTGCTATCTGTGTGCCAATTAGAGCCAAGTTCTGGTGCTCAGGAATCTCGTTGCAGAGGCAGCTGCACAGCAACCTGCCAGGAGCTGTCTCAGCTGCCAGTCACAGTGGTTCTCAGGGGGCCTGTGGACTACACCTGCCTTTTGCCTCTCCTCCTCTGTGATACCTCCATCGGGTCCAGGACAGATGGTAGAGGAGAGAGAAGTTGAGGAAGGTGTCACAGACTGACAGCATGCATTTCAATCCATGTCATACCCATAGAAGGAGCGGAGACAAGGTACAATTCATTTGAATTGAGCAGTAAGAAGACAGGGATTTTATTCTGACTCTAATGCAGAAGTCTTCCCACTCTACCGCCATGGCTGGCCTTCCAAATCTCTACCTTGCTCGATTTTTCTGTAGCATTTACTCACCTTCTATCATTTTAGGCCATTTTCTCATTTATTCATCTCCCTCCACTAGGATTATGGCAATATGAAGAGAGGGGCTTTTGTCTGCTGTACTTACTGCTGTATCAGTGCTACTGAGAGAAGTGCTCAGTACACGGGAAGTGATCAGTATATTTGTGTGGAATGAATGAACCTTCCTCCCTCCCACTAACTTGAAACGGATCCACTCATCTTTAATTCTCCATCTCCAGGTTTCACTGGAATACAGGTCCTCCCCCAACCCTCCTTTCTTTCCAGATCCTGAACAATTCTCCAGCAAAGCCACAACTCATACCTGTTCCTCTGTTCTCAATGCAGCCATATCTGGGCAGGGAACTAAGTTTAATGATGGCATCACCCTGGAGATTGTCGTGATCATCAGTAGCAAAGAAATGATGAAATGAGAGTGGGGCTCTCCCTCCCTCATCCACCTAAGGAAGACAGAATACACAGAATTGCAGTCAAAAACTGAACTGTACTGCTGGGTGATCTTCAAATGACCATTCATTTCCTGGGGGAGGCAGAGCCTCTGCAGAGGTAAGGAATGTGTGTGCTACCAAGGCCAGGCAATCTTTCAACACCTCTTGAAGATGCACTGAGACATGATAACTTCATGTTTCCCTTCAAAGTTGTACTTCATTCCATGATGAATCTGGTTATAAAGCAGCTCCAGGCGGTTTCAATCACCCATCCCAGAGAGCTGATGACAGGACGGCTGTCTTCCTGTGGCCTCAACATTCAACAGTCCACTGCTGGCAGAAGAATGACAGATGCAGGCCCATCTCAGATTCCCTGGGGATGGCTGTCCTAAAGGTGCTACTCTCCAGAATAAAAGTCCCACTTTTTTTATGCTCTTATTTTATGCATTTAGAGGAATGTAGGAAGAAACACCACCTCTGAAACTCACCACATCTGAAAGCTAATGCTTAACATCATGGAAGAAAATAAATCAGGATGAGTAAAAGCAATTGTTCAGACTAACTTTCTTTCAGGGACCTGTGTTTAATATGTTAACTCTGAAATCTGGACCTGGTGTTTTCCACTGACCTGCTGGAAATGGTCAAGACATTTCACTTTGAACAACTATTTAAAAGGTATTCTATCAAATACAAAATGGGACTCAGAAGGAGGAGAGTTTAAGTTGCTTCCCCAAGATGTGGAAATGTGAAATGGAGAGGACTATCACAACTATTTAGAAATAATTCAGAGTTATGAATTTTTGGGTGCTCACCACATCAGTGAAAAAAATCTGGGTAGGAAGAAGAGGAAAACGAATGACCTGGGAGTGACTATTATTAATTCTCAGAGAAATCTTTCATGCAGTTGGAATAGTAATATTTTAAAGAAGCAGATACCAATGTTAACAATGATTATGTGATGCAGCCAGGCCACTCTGCTAGTAAGCAACAAAGGTGGCAGTGGAACCCAGGCTGGCTACTTTCAGTGGTAAACACACACTACACTGCCTCCTTTCCCTGTTAATGTGCTTGTAATCCTACCCATCAGCTTGATTTTTATGGGAATACTTCTCATGTTTCCCTGTTACCAACATAAAACGGTGAACTCCCCAAGATGTAGTTCTATTTTTTTGTTAACAGCATTCAGCACCCTGTATTAGCACATAAATATTTGCCAAGTAGGGGGAATGTAATGATTTGATCTTCTATGTATAATTATTGTCATACTGAAGAAGAAACAGGAGAAAGCTACCTTTTTGGAGACATATAGGAACAGGGACCCAAGGCAAACAGAGAGCTGTCACCCTGTCTGCCTCAGCAGAGCTAGAATTCAGAGGCTGATCCAGTCTCATCCACATGGCTGCAGCTCCTCTTGCTTCTTCCCCAATCTAGCATACCTGTGTGGACTGGCCTCTTGGGGTCAGTTTCCTGAATCCAAGAACCCATCAGACCTCTCCCTTAAATGTGTGACAAAGAAAGGCCATTCCAATTTACTCTGAAGGTCTCGTCATGTGTCAACTGTTTCTTCCATTTTGGCAACCTGTCTTTCATCTGAACAATGGTGTGTGTCACCTCTCTCCCAGCCTAGCTGGGGGAGGGGAGGGCTCCTGTCACCGTCTGTGTACTTTCCTGTTTGTTCTTTACATACATTCTGTTTCCAGATGCTTTTTTCACTTTGTTATATATGCATGATGTTCATCTAAACTCGGGGTCTGCCACATGTGCAGTAAGTCTCTTAACAACTCATATTCTAGGCACCTAAATTTCCCCATCCAAGGCTTTGGTATTTCCTCGCTCCATTACATAGATGATCTATGATCTCTTGGGTTCTTTACTATTTCCTAATCTCTCTGTTATTTTCTGTGAAGGGGAGCTTTTGATTCTTATGCTTTGCCTTCCATGTGTAGGTGTATGCACCTCTGTGATGAAGAGTCTCTCTGGTTCCTTTCTCCCCTCCCCTTTGCAGCTCTGGCTTAAGTCTTTCAGCTAGCCTCCTCCCTGGACCCTGATTTTATCTAAATAAGCCTCAAAATTTAATAATTTATCCTTTTCAGTCTTTTTTCAATTCTTTTTAAAGTAGACAAGTACCCAAAAGTTGGGGTTCATAAGCCCTTCCTGAGCTTCAAAATCATACATCAATATCTTTTGAGAAACTCACAGTTGAAAGCCAAGGAGAGCTTGATGCCATTACCTAGATACTTTAGGGGAAGAGCTTGGCAGCCAAGTTAGGCAGAAATTCTTTATTTACATCACAGAGGATTCCAGGTCTCCAAAGCCCTTGCTGTTTATTGATCTAAGGAGTGTTTACCGTGATGAGATCAGCAAAAGCAATGACTGGAGGTGGGTCCTTGACAGGAGAGATTGTGATGGTGAATATCTGATTGTCCAGACGGTTGTGGTCCATGTCAGAGACCGAGAAATGGAAGCTATCTGTAAGCAGATGACCATCCGTCCCAAACACAGTCGAGTATCTATAAAGGACACGAGGATGAAAAGAACTGATAAACCAGGAAAATGCTTGTTACTTTTGTATAAAAATGATGTCAGAAACAATATATTCTTTGAAGGAGTTACAAAGAACCTGTCAATATACCAAGTGGCCACATACCTAATGTTCTTGCGGTTGATGTCCTCCATTGTGAAATTGGAAGCTTCAGAGAGTTCTTCCACCTCGGATCCTGAGGTTCTCAAGAGAGCACCATACATGGGCAGAGAACTTAACCGAATCCAGATCTCTGGGTCAGGAGAAGAATCATCCTAATCAGGCAAATATGAGTGAGGGCATGAATGTATATTGCAGGGACTGACGCTTCCAGCACTTAGAGACTACAGGTGCCTCTTCTGAGGCCAACACCTCCTTCTCGTTCTCATAAAGTAGCACCACTTCCATCAAAATCTAGTATTTATCCCTTCTCAAATGGCTCTAAGGATAGCTCAAGGTAATAGGAATAAGGCATGAAACAAAAAGATCTCCCATGATTTCAATGAGTCATAAGGTCTTGTTCTTACTACATGTTTGTAGTGAAGAAAAAAAGATGGTCAGCTATAATTCATCTTCCCATAAACAGATTCAGGCTTCTAGCATTTCTAAGAATGGTTTGCATTTTAGGAATAGCTAAGATTACATTACAATATGTTCTATAATGACAAAACTCTGTGAAACAGAAATTGTTTAGCTAACGATTCACTTTAAGAAATAAAAATGAGGGCTGGAGAGATGGCTCAGCGGTTAAGGCACTTGCCTCCAGTGCCTAAGGCCCCTGGGTTCAATTCCCCAGGACCCACATAAGCCAGACCCACAAGGTGGTGGCCCTGATGTTCTCTCTCTCTCTCTCTCTCTCTCTCTCTCTCTCTCTCTCTCTGTATCTCTTTGCTTGAAAATGAATAAATAAAATATTTTTTAAATGTTAAAAAAAATAAAAATGAGACAACACTAGGTGAATTTAGGAGGCTCCACAGATTTCACTCTATGAGGACTCAATCAATGCCACCTCTCTTCCCAGGACACCTAATCCTACCAGAGAACAGAGAACATTTTCCTCTTCTTTTGTATTGTTTCTTAAGAAATAAAACTGGCTTTGTGAATCTCTACACTGAGCAATTTCTTCTTTAGGAATATTTTTGCAGATATCTAAAAGGTAGGCAAAAATATTTTTTTAAAGTTTCCATGGGTTATTGGTCTTTTAGACAAATGTGTAAAAATGGGGGTACTCTGTTGCAGCAACACTTAGAATAAATGTTGTTCTAACAAGTATGGTGGTGCAGCTCTATAATCCCAGCACTAGCAAGGTAAAGGCAGGAGAATCAGAAGTTTAAAGTCATTTTAAAACTACATGCTGAGCTTAAGGCCATTATGCGATACAAAGATTATATCTCAAGACACAAAAGAAAACAAACAAAACTAAAAAGAAAAAACACCAACCACGAAAACCATGAGCTGTTTCCCAGCTGCCTTGTACAGCTGGGTGAGGAATGAGTTGTGACCCAGGTGGGCCAGGAACAACTCATTCCACCACCATCTCCTTCCATCCCCAGGGGCATTGTTAGGTTAGAAGTTAGGAGCCTCAAAGCCAGATCACAGAATTCCCTCACATCAAAAATGTATCAAAGGTGCAAAACTTCAGAACATTTTCTCTAAATTTATACCTTTACAAAGTGTCTTTCTCCAGATGCGTTTTAAAATATGAAGTGTAAGCTTCTGAAGGATTATTTCCTAATATTCCTGTGAGTTCCCTCTGAGAGGGAATTTAAAAAGACTGTTGAGAATTGTAAGCTATCGTCTTCGGAGATGGTAATAAACTACAAAGACAGGGCTCCTGGCTCTTAATTAGAATGAAGAGCTTCAAAATTCCACATTGGCAAATTTGGCAAAGAAATGCTGATTTCATGTCAGGTATATCTTATTATGCTTCAGTTTTCAAGACTTCTAGATTTGAAAAAGTAGGAAATCAGCTAGCTTTCCTTTTTCTTCTGAAAAATACTGCCATAATTTAAAGAAACTCACTATTTTAGGCTACCGATGGTACAGTGGGTATATCAAAATACATCAGAATACAGCTCCTGTCCTCATGTAACTTTCCTGCACTTTTGAGAAATACCTTTGTATTTCTTTTGGATTAAATCATGCTTTCATTCTCTTTAATAATATTTATGTATTCACAAACCCACCACTCAATGTGATAATTAGTTCATAATAATTACATTCTCATTTAGCCTGCTATGAACCTTTCATTGCTCCGTTTGGGCATGTGCATGTTGTGTGCTGTGTGTAGGTATACATATGTGCATGTGTGTGTGGTAGGTGGGTGTAGGTACACATATGTCTATGTGTGGTGAGTGTGTAGGTACACGTGTGTGCATCTGTGTGTGGTATGTGTGTAGGTACACATGTGTATATGTGTGTGTGGTGTGTGTATGTATACATATGTGCATGTGTGTGTGGTGAGTGTGTAGGTACACGTGTGTGCATCTGTGTGTGGTATGTGTGTAGGTACACATGTGTATATGTGTGTGTGGTGTGTGTATGTATACATATGTGCATGTGTGTGTGGTGGGTGTGTGTAGGTACACGTGTGTGCATCTGTGTGGTATGTGTGTAGGTACACATGTGTGCATGTGTGTGTAGGTACACATGTGTGCATGTGGGCATGTGGTGAGTATGTGTAGGTACACATGTGTGCATGTGTGTGTAGGATGAGTATGTGTAAGTACATACATGTGCATGTGTGAAGGCCAGATGTGATGATCAGATCTGCTTTTCTTTTTCTCCACCTTATTCTTTGAAACAAGGTCTCACTGAATCCAGAGTTCACTATTTAGCAGACTAGCTATCCAGTGAATCCCCCCTTCCCTCCCCCTTATCTCTCCTTCCTCAGCATAGGATTACAGGGATGAACCACCACACATGTTTCCTATTTTCTTCATTTTATTTTGGAGCCAGAGCAGGTCTCACTCCCGCCCAGGCTGACCTGAAACTTACTCTGTAGCCCAGTCTGGCCTTGAACTCACAGCAGTGATTTTGTCTCAGCCACTTGAGTGCTGAGATTATAGGCATAAACCACCATGCCTGGCTTCTTAAATTGCTTAATATGGTTTGATATGTTACTAGAAAGTATATTTTTAGTTGTTTTGAAACATTTAAAAACAAAGTAGACTAATCTTTTGATCTTTTCCTTTTTTTTAAATCCTCCCTTCCTCTCCCCCTTCTTTTCTGAGGTAGGGTCCTTTTATGCAGTCCTAACTCCAGATTAAGTGCTGGGACAAGAATTGTATAACACAGTGACTGGCTCGTTCCCCATCCTCTTCTCTCTCTCTCTCTCTCTCTCTCTCTCTCTCTCTCTCTCTCCTTCCATCCTTCCATTTTGTTTCTCATAGCCTTTTCTTGGACAAGTGTTTAGTTTTTGTGTTTCCTTCCCCCAGTGCTGGGGACCAAACCCCAAGCTCTACATGTGCTAGGCAAGTGCTCCACCACTGAGCTCTTATCAGCATTTTCCTGGGTGATTTCTTTTCAGGCTATTTCTCTTTACTGTTATACTGATGTGTATGTCCATAATTTGTATACTTTGAGGGTCTCAAACAGTCCACCATCTAGTTAATTATCTTGTTGATGGGCATTAAGCTTGTACATTAGCTTGCTGGGACAAGACATGGGACCAGAGCAGCCCATAGAAGGAAAGGGCTTCTTTTGACTTACAGTTCTGGTGGAAAGTTTTATCATGTTGGGAAAGCATAGAAGGAGTATGTTTCCAGTGGGCATCACAGCTCCACAGCAGCAGGAAGGACGTAGTCTGGGTGACATAGCTTCAAACACCCAGTGGGCTGAACTAACAAATCTCAATTCCACCCTTGGTGACACACCTCTTCTAGAAAGTGTCCATCTCCCAAAAAGGTTCCACAACTTTCCTAAATTGGCAAAAGCCTGGGGCTCAAGTATTCCAAACACATGAGAACATGGGAGACATTTCATTCAAACTACTCCAGCTTATTTCAGCCTTTCTACTACACACAAAACTGCTATGGACATTTTTGTTTCCTGAGGTAGGGTCTCACTCTAGCCCAGGATGACCTGGAATTCACTATATAGCCTCAGGCTGACCTCCAAGTCCTAGCAATCCTCCTACCTCTGCCTCCCAAGTGCTGGGATTAAAGGCAGGCCCCACCACATGCAGCAGCTCTGGACATTGTTGCATATGTCCTTTGGTATATAGGTGAAAGCTGCATGGGATAATTAAGGAAAACAAAGAGGGGCACTCATCCCCATAAGGCAATGCTAAACCCCTCACAAACGAATTGTTTCAGTTTATACTCCCATTAGCATGGAACCTCTGCAAGTACTTTTATTCTCTAGTATTTCATATAAAATGGCATTTGGTCTTAATATATTTTCTGATAACTAATAAATAATAATGTTTTCATGCATTTATTGACTTTATAGGTTCCTTTTCTGTGATGTTCCTATTCATGTCTTGCTCATTTTTCTATTGTATTATCTTTTTCTTTGTGATCTGAATTTTTAAAAAAAATTTATTTATTTATTTGCAAGGAAGGAGAGAGAGAGAGAGAGAGAGAGAGAGAGAGAGAGAGAGAGAGAGAGAGAGAGAGAGAGAGAGAACACATGCCAGGACCTCTAGCCACTGCAAATGAACTCCATCTGGAGTGCATATGGCTTTATGTGTGTACTGGGGAATTGAACTTGGATCGTTGGCTTTGCAGACATGCACCTTAAATGCTGAGCAATCTTCCAGGCTGTGATTTTAATTTTAAAACATTTTCTTTGCTATTTTTGGTTGTGTCTTGCAAATCTTTTTGTAGTTTATAAGCTGCTTATTTTCTGTCTTTATGAATGTATTTTAATAAAATGAAGTAATTTTAAAGATTTTTTTCTATTATTCTTTTGTTTTAAGTTTAGGAAATTTCCCTTTTCCTAATATCATAAAAATATTTTTCCCTACAACAAATTGCAAAAATCTAAGCACTATGTAAGTTCTTCCTCATTTTGGATTTAACACAGATGGATGATTTGAGAAGCAGTAAAAATTCATTTTTCTGTAGTATGAATTACTTTGTGAATCTCCATGTTATAAGTAATTCTGTTGCTTCCAATGAGCTGCCTAACTCTCTGTTTTATATTAAACATCATGGGTAGGACTGTTCCAGGTCAAGTGCCTGCCTAACATGCACAAAGCTCTGGGTTAGATTCTCAATAAAACATAAATGGGATATGGTGAACTATTCCTATAATCCCAGTTTTGGGAGAAAGAGGCAAAAAAGAACAGGAGTTAACTGTCATCTCCAGCTACATAGTGAGTTCAAGATAAGCCTGGACTACATGAGAATCTGTCTCAAACAAAGTTTTAAAAAGCATTATAAAATAAATCACTCAGAATCCCGTTAGTATTTTGTCTCTTCTAACACCCTAAAACTTCACTCTAGTTATGCATAATCTAAGAAGAGTTACTTGCTTTTACCTCTTTATAGTCTGCCCCATTTATGACCAACATGTCAGATGGCTTTTCCATAACTGAAAACTTTAACTTTTTGGGAAAAACATTTCCATGACTTTAATACAAAGATACTGTATATTGCTTTCCTATAGTACTCAGTAGTTTCTATATAATCTATCTATGTCTTTAAGAATGTATGTGATGTTTTGAGTAGGCTAGAATAGTTCTCTGAAATCTTTCTTCTCTGGTGAGTAAATTCACATTCAATCAACTTTCGAAAATATGTGTTCAGTTGCCAATGGGCTCGCATTTTGATATGCAGCTTATAATATGTGGGTAATGGGCAGGAACTGTTCCTGAAGAGCTATTTTGGCCTGTCAAATATTTTTCGAGCCTGGTGATCTATTGATTAAATCTGAGCTCATACATTTTTATGAATTTATGAGCTTCACAAGATCAAAAGACTATACCGTATGATAAAAAATAATCTGCCAATTAAAAAAATCAAAATTATTCTGAAACTGTAGTACACCCACTAGAAGAACTGAGATAGAATACAATTTCCTATCGCTTCAGAAAAGACAAAATTTAAAGAGAAAACTTTTGCAAAAGCACTTGTTCCAAAGTTAGTACTTTATCTAATGTTCTATTATTGAAGCCTAGACTTTACAGTGAGATTCTTCTGCCCAGAAAAGGATTGCTTTAAACTATATACTGTCAGGTGGAGCTGAAAGGGAAAAGGGAAGGGCAGGAGGCTGGGTACATCACTGGAATTTTAAGACCAGTAAAGAAAAAAAATCAATTTTAAGAATGATTATTATTCAAATAATTATTCTTTCTTTCAAAGCCTTATAAAAACTAATCATTATGTTATACAGACAGTAGTAGATAACTGTACTACATACATAAATGCAAAATAAAATTTATTATCCTCATTATCCTTAGTCATCAGAAGCAGAATCAGAGAGAGAAGAGTTTCATTACCAGGATCACTTATCAAGATTGGGTCAGAGAGTGGGGAAGCCCCAGAGTCCCCGATTCTCTTTCTGCCCCCAAACTACTCTGCTTCTCCAGGGGCAGATGGCAGGCAGGTGGTACACGTGCCTCATTCTGTCCAGGCTGGGCAAGGAAAAAGCTGGTGAAAGGTCAGCTTTCTTTTTTCAGGGAGCCAGAAAAAAACCATTACTACTAGTCATTGGCCAAGAAAATTCTTTTAAAATGTTCTTTTCCTAAACTTCCCATTAGAAAGATTCATGATTCATGGCACTTAGTCAAGGGAACTTGGTTGGGTCTTTCTGACAACAGCACTGTTTCCCATTGACAATCAATCATTAACCTTTTCTCATTTTTTCCCCCAAGTTTTATGCATTCAGCATTTGTCTATTGCTGAGACACTGGGAGAAGCCAGTAAACACTGCTTGACTCCAGAGAGGAGAATGTAGGGAAGCTGAATAAAGGGTTCCTTACACAGCCACAGACCCACTACCTCAGTATCCTGCCATGGATGTTGGTGGCTTTCTAGTCAGCTCAGTGACAGTTCAGTGGAGAGCAAGATGTGAAAGAACTTACCACATAAGCAAGGTGTGACCTGCTGATTATGGTGCTGGTTTGACTAGCTACAGCCATGCTCAGAGGGGAGCCAGGGGCCAGTCGAGGCCCTCTGTCCTCCGACAGGGACACTTCCACTTTCACTTCTGACACTGTCATGGTCATGCCATCTGTGACTGAGAGCTCCATGCTGTCCTCGCGGGCAGAGGAACCGTCATGGATATACTGCAGAGCATTTTTCTCAATATCCTCATATGTGAACGTGTCACCTTCCAAGAATAAAACAAATTGCAAAACCAACGATTACTTCTGGGAATCACACTTTTCATTTATATAACACCTTTGTTCTTGTGAATTCAAAGTACATATAGATTCATAAACTCTGGGAGTTAGAAGCTAATTAGTCTAACGGCCCATCCAATTTGGGATTCTCCCTACATCCCCTTTAAAAACGAGTGCATTAGCCTGTCTTTCCACACTTTTCAAGGTGAGAAGACTGTTATTCCCTGTGCAATAGTCCTGATTTGGTGTTTTTTTTTATTAAGTTTCTAAGTTATAATGAGCAAAAATCTGCCTTTATAGGATTTATTCTGTTCTCCTAGTTCTAGAAAAACAAAGAAAAGCTTGTACTCTCTATGATGGATGTCAAGAAGTTCAGTTAAGGTTCTGAAAACTTCTTGGAAATTTAGCCTATAGGAGTTTTTTTTTTTAAATTTTAATTGGGGCATATAAGGTTTTAAATTAAATATTAAAGAACTTGTTTCAGGGGTAGGACATAGCCTGGTGGTACAGTGTGTACAGGGAAGAAGGTTTAATCCCCAACATGGCCACGGCAGGGTGAAATCCAAATTATAGAGTCTAGAGTGGTACTTCATAGTAAGTTACCATAACAGATTAGACAGATGTGGTTGAAAGAGTCCCACATTCACATACATTTGTGGAAAATGGAATTAAATACAATTTGAATTTTAAACTGTAGGATTTAGTAGCATTTTAGAAGTTAATATACAAATTTTGAAGTTGCTCAAAGTTCTTTAGTCATGGAACCCATCTTATGAGAAGTTCCCCTATGCATCATGGACGTGATGATTCCACAGAACAGAGTTGAAGAATTAGTCTTTTTCCATATGCTGTTCTCAACTCTATTTGAAAAAATAGTACTGGATCTAGTGATTTATCTCATATGAACAGTTGAAGTATTTAATTATTCTCTGGGTTCACCCTCTCAGCCCTTTTCCAATATGTCACTCTGTTTTACTAGTGCTAGTAGGTTCCATGCCTCTTTACAGACATCTTCAGATCTTATCTATTACTCACATGCACACGGGTTAAATGTATGTTCAAGAAGCAGGAGGCTGACCACTGTGAAGTTCCCCTGGGATGCTGCAAACTATTCTAATGACACTTCTTTTGCTCAATACATTTTTTAAAAAGTATGCTTTTGTGACTCTCAAATGCTTATTAGTTTTTCTTAAAAATCCAATCTGCCTTTAAGGGAAAAAAGCTTTGCATCACCAGGAAAACTCATAAGAATGTGAAGGAACTATATCCAGGTTTTTGAGAAAGTATAAACTGTTGGAATATGGTGCTGTAAGATATAGTATTCTTAAGTGAATATTTTAGAAGGAATAATATCCATTTTGATATCAGATTTTGTGTTCTTTGTGCTTTTCTATACTGCAAGGGTAATTAATATGTATTTTTTATAATCAGAAAAGCACAATAAATATTTTTAAAAGCTATTCACATTACCATGATACTATCACATGGCTTAGGTAATACTTCAAAAGTATGTCCTTTTTTAGTGGATGAAGATACATGCAGTGAAAACTATCAGAGTCTTAGTATGACAAATATTGTAAAGATCCACATACTAAATCAAGAGGTCATCTTAATCTTCATGAAAAATCTACAGGAAAGCTGAAGCCATACTTCATGTGGTGCTTTTAAAAATGCATTTAGTCAAGTTTTAGAAACCAACCAATTTGACCTATAATTTAATCCCCAACATGGGCATAGCAGGGTGATTAGCTGTTGAAGTTAGAAAGCAGCTTCAGTTTTGAGAGTGGGGCGTGGCTGTGGGGTGGTCACTACAAAGGGGTGGAGAGTGGACGTGGGTTGAGGAAGAAGGCTAATACCTAGGTTAATGAACCTAACACATTGTGTTTATCACAGTTCATCCCACAAATGCACTTAATTTCTTTTCCAAGTCACACAACAGGGATTGTAGAGTAAAAATTCTGCCAAACAGGTCAAAGCCAGAGTGTCCAGATGATACCTGCGACCATGGGCCCCTGGAACTCTGCAGTATATTTAATGAGCACTCCATGCTGTGGAGGTTTCCGAAGCTCAAAGAAGAACTCCTCGGGGACTGTCTGGGCATCTTGGACTTCCAACTGCAATCCTACAGCAAGGAGAATGAGAACACAGGTATCATGACAACTGTAAGCTCTGTATAGAGTAAACCAAGGCCAGGGTGGAGACCAGGTTGTGAGCAGTCTATAATCAAAAATACTCTTCATGGATTGTGGAAATGGCTCAGTGGGTAAAGTACTTGGTGTGCAAGCATAAAGACCTGGGTTTGGATTCCAGCCCCCATATTAAAGCTAAGAATGATGGGAGTTTCTGTAATCCCAGGGTTGAGGAGGAGGAGACAGGGGAATCCCTGGGCTCTAGTTTCACTGAGAGACCTTATCTCAAAAAAAAAAAATACAGTGGACAGTGTGTGATGAAGCTACTCAACAGTTGTTTCACACACATATATATGGACACACGTGCACACACACATATGAACATTAGTACACATATGCGCACACATACATGCACAAAAGCACTGTTTATATCCTACCAGGCACAAAAAAGTGAAGACTCACTAGCAGTATGGTAAATTTGAAAATTATTAGCAAGTTTTCATAGACTCCTTTACAAGTAGGTGGCTATACATTTAAAATCTTTCTTCTATACAGATGAAGCAAGCACAGAGGAACCTATTTCTAACCCATTTTTTTCCAAAAATACTCCCATAACCCAATTTTTGCATTTCATTTTACTTCAATTTAATTTTTCTATATGTACCAAGAGTGCCAGGCTGCTATGGCAAAGAAAGCAAATAATCGAGTAAAAATGGCATTTGTTGTAATTGTTGCTTGTTTATAAGATGGATGACAAATTACTTTTGTCCAACCCATATATAGAAATTGGATAATTAACTTTAAGACAAAACTCACATTTGAAAATGCATACGAATCTATAGAGTACACTTAATAAAACTCACCATGTCCTTGGCATTAGGATAAATAAAGTATAAAGAATAACCATATCTAAGAAGTAAATGAAATCATGAGCAAAACGGGCAACTCTATAACTCTTCGCGGGTTATGAAGGTTCTAATCCATTATCTTTCCTGTTCCCCTTCACTGTTGAAACAGAAAACGTAGTCACCGAAACCCACTCCTCTTTCTTCTTTTATTTTAGTGGTGACAACAAATCAAACTCTTGGTGGCTGGGAAATAAATTTCTGCATTGCATTCAATCAAGGCACTCTCTGGGGGGGGTCTATTTCCTTCTCTAGGGGCTCCTAATTTGCATAAGAGTGGGCAGGAGGAAAAAGATTATGGGAGTCTACAAGAGTTGGCAGCCATCAGAAAGTTTGGATTGGGACTATGGTCCCATTTCCAGAGCCTTGCTTCTTCCAGGCTCCTGGTTCTTACCTACGAAAGTCCGGCCTCCTGGGCTGACCTCCAGCCTTGGAGCTGTGACCTGAAACGCTGCTGGCTGCTGATCAGAGTGAAGTAAGTGAATGGTGAGGGCCATCTCTGGACTTGTGTGCTGTCCGTCGGAAACTAACAGAGGTAAACACACATACACAAATATAAATCAGCTTATATTAGGGTCATCTTTAGTTCATTTCAACATATATGTGGCTCTAAGCTTGTTAAGTTTATCTTAATAAGCACTTTTACATGATTCTGGTAAAAGGCTTTTATTTATGGAAATGCTTTTTCTTCAATTCATTCCTCTAATATTTCAGAAAAAGATTTTCCCTTAAGGACTCCCTTTTAGGAATGACATGTCTCTGTTTCATTAGAAAATACTGCTTTGAAAGGACTGGAAGTACTGGTCCTAGTCTTTCATACCATTTGATGGAAGTAAGTAGATCCACTTTTAGTTGATCATATGTACAATGTTGTAAAGAGAAGACATTTCTGTGTGAGCATACAGTGACCCTGCATTGCACTTCCATGGATTACCAAGCAAACTTTGATCTCCCAAGGCAAATGAAGGCAGAAGTGTGGAACTCTTGACCCCGAGTTCTCTGTGTCCCCCCATCCATAACCCCACACTCATCACTCCCTAAAAGCCACATTGGATGAAATATTAGCACCATTAGCTCATTAATGTGTTTATTCATCATAGCTACTGAGAAAACTGCACTGTTGATCATTTTAACTGTGTTTTCGCTTGCAGATGGTTTGGTTATAAGAAACTGGTTTCCTTCCTCATTTTCTTCTGGACAAGGTGACAAGTCAGTGGGAATCT
>PVHP010010173.1:0-48315 GCA_004024765.1 Zapus hudsonius | reverse complement strand
AAGGTTTTGATTTAGAAATATCTTATTTGTAGCTCTACTGGTTTTCTGAAGACAGAACAATTAAAGATGATGTTCAATCAAAACATACTGAAAGCATGTCTCTAAAAACTCAAAAGTGAAACAGAAGCTTGTTAGGAGTATATTTTAATGACTTTTTTGTACAGATAATTTCTCCAAGTTGAAATCTTCCCTTCTGAACAGAGGAGAGAATCAGGCAATCAACAAGTCTAAGAGAGCTGTCTGAAACTTAAAAGGTCACATTTCCCTTTTCCAAGGTCATAAGGGCAGTACTGAAATGTTGAGGGGCAGACTTTGACCAGTGTTGTGAGGACATTTTCCCTGAATTAAAGCACCCCCTCCGTTGTGGGGAAGATGAAGGTTCGAGACTGGAGGGAGAGCAAGTCTGGGAGAGCTGACATTTAAAAACAGGGAAGACCCCTCCCTGAGGTTACATACATGGGAAACAAGTGTCTGAGGTCTCAGGGAGGCTGTTCATCAGCTAAGCTGCCTACAGTGTTCTGCAGAGATGCAGTTTTGTGAACCGTTCGTCACAGGCTGGGGTGGGCTTTTCCATGATGCAGCTGCTTCTGCATCATCCACACTCCTGTATGTGACCCCCTCACTCTGCCCTCTAATCTCCGTTACCCCAATAGACTCATGAGTGACCAAAACTGGTTTTGGTGTAACCATGCTGTGGTCTGTCATGTGAGCCCTACCTGGGGTGAATAAATATGTGTTCACATTTCCCCAAGGAAAACTTCTCCCAAAAACAGTTATGTGGAGTCTTTTCAGAAGTACTTGGAAAAGCTGCCATAAATTCTTATTTA
Source organism: Zapus hudsonius (assembly GCA_004024765.1). Taxonomy (NCBI): domain Eukaryota; kingdom Metazoa; phylum Chordata; class Mammalia; order Rodentia; family Dipodidae; genus Zapus; species Zapus hudsonius. Next base: position 47,488 of record PVHP010010173.1, on the reverse strand, counting down.
AAGTAAACATTAGAGAATAGGAGAAAGGGAAAAGAACTTTTGAACTGTAAAGATACAAGAAAGGATAGAAGTGGGTGCAAGTCTTTGGAGTGGGGTGCAACTCTGAGAAAGCCTCCTCAGTATATTCCCAAGCAGATGTGGCCATTGACAGAATTCTCCATTGGAAAGAAATGTCTTGGATATACCAAGCTCCTGCACATGACCATCCCCATCTAGGACATCTTTCTAGCATTGTTGATTAAGACATGATGTCCAGGGGATTTTTATATCTCCCAATGCCAATGTCGGCACAGTCCGGAGATACTGCCAACCTGAAGGGCAGGTTCCCAATCTTATACGTAATAGCTGGACTGGAGGAAGATAGAAATGATCTTGCCTGTAAAAATGAGTGATTAAATGTCCATGATAGCAAAATTATCAACCAAGCTATAAGGATCTCATGACTTTCTACTAAAATTATGAAAACTATAGTTTGTCATTTAACTTCCAATATTTTTATAATCAGAGCTACATACAACGGAGACCTGTAGCTAGTGTTTTGTTACACTGAATGGAATAAATGTTGAATAATCTTTTTAAAGGTACAATTACACTTTAAAGCATTTGCTAAACTTAATGATTGCTGTTCATTCAAAGAAGGCACAAATATTTAAGGCAAAGTTTTAAAGTAAATTTTACATCATGAAGATGAAAATATTGTGCTCTCTAGTACAAGCATGGATTCTCTTAATATTGCCAGTTCTAAGGACAAAAGCACAGTGAACAGGAAGAGAAACAGAATGTCAGCTTCTGTTCTCCTGCCCTTTCCGTTTCTGCCATCAGTTGATATATTTATATCTACATGTTGTCAGAGACAGGAGAAGGAAACTGTCAGTTAATCCCTGTGCTTGAGTGTGGACACACTTCTGACATTTACTTCCTGCCTATCTTACCAATGTCAAGCTCATCTCCTACTTCTCTCCCATCACCACTGTACCTCACTTGAGGGACCTTCAAAGCTTTTGATGGATATGTAGTTTTGTCAAGAGTTATTTCTATTGTAAAGAGTATGCTTATCAAATTATTCATTCTTCATTTCTGCTTAGAAAGACAATATATTTTGTATCTCATTCACAACAGTGTCCTTATATAGTATATAAATATACAATAATAATAAGCACATAAAGTGCTATATAACTAAGTATTCAATGAATAAATAATTGGTAGGTGGTGTTTAAATTCCATGAAAGTCTGTTGAGATTCATATAGATACTTAATTGTATTAGTACTTGGAAAACTTTGGTTGAGTGTTTTCGTAGATTGGGAATGTGTCTTGTTTATTAAAAACAATGACATTTTAGGTACTTTCTGTTAAAAATATTCAATGTCTTTTCAGTAATACATTATGTTTAGATCATGAGAAATATATGATTTACTATTACGAAGTCAAAAGTCAAGAGTCAACAGCCAATGAAAGTAATGAAAGAATCACAAGGAACATGAGGAAGAGAGGTTAAGAAGAAGAAAAGTTTAAAACAGCACTGGGATTTAAGCAATCAGATAAGATTCTGTAACAAAGTCTGATCAGCTAGGGCCTCTGGTATCAGCTCTCCTAAAGGATACTATCCTCATGCTCATAAATAAGAGCTGATCAATAATAAGTGGCATAGAAACATATAATCAAACTCCCTCTGCCTAAGAAAGTTTTGCAGGTAACACAGTATGATGTTTGTAGCAAATAGATATGACCAGGAGCTATAAATGGGCTATAAATGAATATAATTACTCTGACCTATGTCTGTGGTAAATCCTTTTGTACTGCACCTTGTCTTCCATCATGACAAAGGAATATTGGTGTTAGATATTTATAGTTTTATGGACTCATATTACCTCAAGTTTTTTTTTAATTTTACTAAAAAGGGACCATTATCCTTAGATAATAAGCTCATTTCCCTAAAGCTATAACAGGCTTCAGTTACTTGAGTTGATGACAACCACCTTGTTAGATTTTTCACCCTATACTTGCATTGGTGTTATTTGAGCACAATCTAGGATTAAGAGATATATAGAAGCCAGTTCTAAGTCTCTATTTGTGTCACTCTGATGACTCTGTAGATGAGTCAGAGAAATGAGACAGAAAGAAAAGGAAGAATTTCTTCCATATAGATTTTCTTGATACCACTGATGAAGTCTCCACGGTGATATCTGTGTTTTAGGAAGAGACAGAGGAATAAGAATTTCCAACATACAGATGTTCTTGAGACTATCCTTTACATATTTATCATTCGAAGAAACTAAGCATTCCTTCAGGCACATTGCCTAAGCTCAGCAAAATTGATATGATCCAATTGGTTGTATATTTATTCTTCGTAAAAACTGAAATTGGGCTAAAGAGATTGCTCAGTGGTTAGGATGCTTTCCTGCAAAGCCTAACGACCTGGGTTCAATTCCCCAGTACCCACATAAAGCCAGATGCACAAAGTGGCACATGCATCTGGACTTTGCAGTGGCTAGAGACAAAGGCATGCTCGTTCTGTCTTCTCTCTTCTATCTATCTCTGCTTGCAAATAAAAATATGAAAATAAAAATACATAAGTTATAGAGAAAGACAAGACAATGAAACTTAAAAAGTCAAAAATCTTTGGTTTCTTACAATTCTTATATGATTATTAAAAGTATTTTGCTGTAGCATAATTTTTTCACTTAAATACTGCTATGAATTAGAACATTTGATTAGTGACTTTTAAATATCCTCCCCTTTAAAAATGCCATTTAAAGCTCAACTAAATTATACTTGGTTTTCAATTAAAACTTTTGTTAACCTTAGGGTCTGCGTAGTCTTATAGTCTCAAAATTACTAGCTTTTCTCAGAATGTCTAAGTTAATAAAGACAGATGGGCAACTAAGTGAAATTGGCAGCAAAATTATCTAAATTTATGAGAATGTAAAAAACAATTTGTTATTGTTTTAAAAGTCAATTTCTTTTCTCCCTTTCTTTGGTCCTCTTTGCACAGCAGATTGCTTCCTGTGTCTTGGCCATCACTGTCCAGATTGACATCCTCCGAAATGTCCTGGCTTCCATCTCTGTTAAGCTGGAAGTGGTTTTTAGGCTTAAAAGAAACGTCATATTTCAAAGGAAGAAACAGAATTTCATTAGGAAAAAAGAGGTCCACTCTCTCTTTCAGCCTGTAAATGTCTATAATAATCAGTATACTGATTTCTTTCATGATATTTTCAATAAATGAATGCAAATGGTACCTAAAAAATCTGTATTCTAGATTACAAATGAGATGAAAGACTATGTATCATGCATATGATTCATTTTCACTTCATATATTTGTACCTTTTTTCATTTTAGTAAGTACATATTGGTATCATTAGTATCAGGGCTTTACTAGTGCTTCTTGAAGCTAAATTATATTTATCTTAGGAATATATTTCCTTCCACAGGTCAAAGTTTTCATAATTTTGACAACTTTTGTTATCTTATTTATGTTCAGCAAGTGTGAGAAACTTCAATTTTCATTAAAGAATTTTGAAGGGAAGTGTTAGAGTTTGTCAGTAACATCTGGAAATAGTTTATATGTTGAAAACTTCCCTCCAATCTCACTATAACAATCAAATGTTCAAATAAAATGCCACACAAATTCAAATTTCACATTAATCAACTAAGCATGCCTAGGTATTACAAGAGAATTCTGTTTTACCAACACTGTAGAAGTTTTCTGAGTATCATGTTCTTAAAAATAGAGGAGCTAAAGAAGCAGAGAATTTTGATATAGGAAGAGGACAGTATATAGAGTTAGAAGTCCTATGGTGCTTGGGAATACATACTCCTGGGACATCCAGATGGTGAGGATTGTTTTCAGCTATAAATAAAAAGACAACTTGGGCAATATCTAAGCCTTTCCATTTCAAACATGGGCAGCATGTGCTATATTGTAAGTTCCTTTTAGAAAATGACTACTCTTCTCTCTGTTGTGTGTTGAGTTACTAACACACAAAATGTTCACACTCACCGATGCAATAGTGACACACAGTTTATGAGGGAAATCAACTGATTTCTGATAGGATATTAATTCCACTCAGAGGGAAGAAATTCATGCCTGGTACTGAGAGCCAAGTGAGATATCTATGGATTGGAAGGCCATAGACCCTAGATGGACCTTTCAACTCTCCTTTTGGTAAAAGAGGTTATGTCCATCATAATTTCTTCTAAATATTTATGACTTATCCCCTTTGATCCATGCTGCTTTCACTGTTGGCTAGAAAATCTGCTTTGTACATATGAAAGTGAATATTGAGGAGACCCACCAAAAGAAAGTGGCTACCTAACATGAGATGAGACAACTCCATCACATCTGCATTGGAGAGAGTGGCAGATAAAATATGGTGCTTTCACAGCTGGTCTGAGGACTTAACTCCTCCAGGGAGATGGGAGTAGATATTGAGGAAACCCAAAACTCATTAAAGCAGAAAATTAGAGAATGGCAAAAGCTCAACAATAAAGAAGACTCCTAACATACCCACCAATGCAAAGTGAACATCCAAGAGAATAAGGCAGAGCCATTAGGTGGGCAGGGGCACTCTATGGCATTGTTCCCTTCCTTCTTGAGACCGACTCCACAATGGTTAAGAATAACCCCACTGAGGAGGGCACTCACTGGAATGAGGGCAGGGGAGACCAAATAAAGGAGTATATATAACCTTATGGGGACATGACTAATTTGTAATATGCTCATATTTTAAATTTCTTAATAAAAATTTAAAATACAATAGTCGCCTGTATGTGCTACAGTGATAATATTAAAGTCCATTTTTAAATGAGTATATCAGGCTACCCATTATTCAAATCTCATTTCATAGGCATTTGCAAAAATGAAATAAATGATTTTTCAGTATTAATTATGCTATAATCCTTGGGAAATGGAACCATTATTCTAGCTCCTTGATTTCTTTTTAACAAAGTAAAGATAAAATGTTAATTGTGGTTTCATGAAAAATATTAAAAGGAAAGTGTTCAGTCAACTAAGAAATAACTGGTTTTACTTTTCTTGTATTGCATGAATAGAACAAATTAAGCTTTAACTTTCAGTCTTAAATACCTAATTTTATACTTTATATGTAGTTAATACTGCTGTGAAACTTTAAAATTCAATATAAATTACTTGATAGAAAGAAATCTCTGACCTCATTGTTTAAGTTAACAGATCAATAATTTGAAAAGTTTATAATCATTCAATTAGGAAATAGCTATCCTGTATTAACATCATTCTATTTTTAACTATAGAGTAGATAAATACAACTATCACTGAATATGAAGATCTTTAAAGCTATGTGATGAAAATCTTCCAACAATAATGAAGAAAATAAAATAAAAAACAAAGGTTCCTACAAATTCCAGAATTAGACATTTTATCCATTTCTGTTTTGCTTACAAGTTTTGTTGTCACAAGATTCAATGTTTCCTTAATATCAAAGATAAGAAATATGCTTCTAACACACACAAATATATTAAAAATTACTGGCTATATGGTTAGAAATGATTGACACTTTATAATTATAATTATTATACTGAAAATGACAAACTTGGTTTTTTAATTCCAGGGTACCTATTGCACATTCTCTATGCAATCTAGGGAAACAATTTCAGTCACTTCTTAACACCATCTTTATCTCGGAATTACATTCCTCTATAGCTTGCGCTGTGGCTGAACACAGGGCTGGTGCATTGGTAAAAACTACATGGGATGCCAAGAGTGAGGTGTGCTCGGATCACCAAAACAGTGGTATGTCGTTTGTTAGAAAAAGGAGCTGTTGCAGTCAGATTTCTCTTCACTGGCACAAAGAACCTGACCAAAAGCAGCTTGTGGAGAAATAGGTTTATTTTGGTTTACAGGCTTGAGGGGAAACTCCATGATGGCAGGGAAAATGATGGCATGAGCAGAGGGTGGACGTCACCTCTGCCATAGCAGGTGGCAAATAGCAGCAGAACCTCCTTCAGCATTCAGGCCCCTTCCTGCACAGTCTGCACTCTTCCTGCTGGCCCAATGCAGATCACCTGGCCCAATCTTAATGGTTGTTATCTCTCAAAGAATTGCAGCTGAACGGGCAGCAGTTTCGGCCCAGAGATCTCCATCTGCTCACATTAGTATTTTTCTATGCAAAGCAATCCTGCACAAGTTCTCAGGACACAGGCAAGCAGAATGCTGCAAGCCTCTCACACAAACTGCTTCTAGACCAGCCCCAACAAAGATCTTTCTCACCTTTGTAAACCAATCCTTAGAGCTTATTGAATTCGGGTCTTTTCAACTCTGACCAGAATCCATCAAAATGTACTTATAGCACTCCAAGGCATCTCTTAAGCCAATGTTTGGAATCCTTCCACATTCTTCCTGCAAATCAGTTTCAAAAGGCCAAAGCCACAAAGCTGGGCGTGGTGGTGCATGCCCTTAATCCCAGCTCTTGGGAGGCAGAGGTAGGAGGATCGAAGCCGTGAGTTTGAGGCCAGCCTGAGAGACTACAGAGTGAATTCCAGGTCAGCCTGGGCAAGTAGGAGACCCTACCTCAAAAAAAAAAAAAAAAAAAAAAAAAAAACCAAAGCCACAGATTCAGGGTTCTAGCAGCAATGACCATTCCATTCTCTAGAACCAATTTAAATGCTATAGTTAGCTTTCTCATTGCTGGCAGAAATCACCTGAACAAAACAGCTGATGGAAGGAAAGGGCTTATTGTGGTTTAGAGACTTGAGGAGAAGCTCTATGATGGCAGGGAAAATGGTGGCATGAGCAGAGGCTGGACATCACCTCCAGGCCAACATCAGGTAGACAAGAGCATCAGGAGAGTGTGCTAAACACTTGCTGGTAATAACACACATAAGCCTGCCCCCAACAACACAGCTCCAACAAGGTTCTAATTCCAAAACTGCCATCAGCTGGGGATCAAATATTCAGAACACTTCAGATTATTAGGGGCACCTCAATGAAACCACCTCGGGAACCCTCTGATGACCTTCAGATGTGGAACTTTCACCCAGCTATTTTGGTTCATCAACTTTTCTGTACTTTAAGTTGCGGAATTTTCAGTATCTCTGTTTTAGCAGCTTAACCCACTCTACCACACATATTTCAGTATTTTACTAAGCTTTCTATATTAGTTTCAAAATTGCTCAGCAACTGTTATAAGAATAGATATACTACCAGTTGCTTCTGAACGATGTGGTGTGACTTAACTCTGAGCGAGTATCTATAGTTCCAGGTTAATTTTGTGATATTTGAGGAATATTCCAAGAATCGTTTACATTGTATTTTCTTAATCAAAAGCACAGTCCTGGTCAGATTTTGGTTTGCAAGTTATTTTTGCCAAAAGGCTCTTATACATACTTTTGTTCCAGAATATGCCAATGCCATCCTTTACTTCATAAGGTACTTATGAACACTAGGCCTCACACCTCTCTGTTGTTTTGCTGTATGTTCAGATTAAACCATGGTTGGTTTATATTCCCATCATAAAAGGTATGAGATGAGAGAAATGATTCTTGTAAATACTTGACTGTGTGGCTTCTGGTCATTTGGAACTGATTTGAAGAAGGCATATGGAAGGATTTGAAACTGTACTAAGAGACACATTGCTCTGTTTGAAGCAGAGTTTGATGAACCATTCTGGTGAGAGTTGAGAAACCTAATGTAGTCAGAACTGTGGATGGTGAGGCTTAGTTTATGAGGGGAAAGAGCATTGTCTGGACTGGGCTAAAGGCAATTTTGTGTGAGAGGCTGGCTGTATTCTGCCTGTGTCCTGAGAACTTCAGCAGTGTTGAATTTCCAAGGAGTAGACTGAGGTGAGCAAATAACTATGACAGAAAAAGAAAATGAGTTTCCAGCTACTGATGACAGCCTGGCTCATCTTCAGTTTTTCGAGAGATTACCAAGTTTGAGGACTGTGTTAGCAGTTCTGCATTTGGTCAGCAGGAAGACTGTTGAAAGTCTTTCCCCGCTTTTCAAGTGAGCTTTATTTTCTCTGGATTGACAAATTTAGTAGCTCATTTTGTATTATGGAAGCATAACAGATGCAGGAACAAGAGGGATATTGGATTTGCAATGTGTTTTGGGGTTTGTTTGTTTGTTTTTAGAGGGTCACTGGTCCATGCCAGGCAGAGTTGTTGGAGTTTCCATAAAAAGGCTCCATGGCACCATGAGGGTGAACTCTGGGTTGCAGAGGAGAACCCAGGATTTTGTAGATACTAAGATTTTGTAGATACTCCTTGCCTCCAAGGAGAGCTGCTGGCTCTGAATGGATTTTTCTCTAGACTTTATTTTGGAGCAGCACATGAGGAGCCCCAAAGACATTGTTAGGGCCCTGCATGCCAGACTTGCGACTATGGGATTTCTTATTTGTCCTGTGTGCTTTAGAGCTTGCCTTGGTCCAATGTCTTCTTACAATGCCTTCTTTTCGCAGTGAGAATTTTTACTCCGTGCCATTAAGTGTAGGTAACTTGTGTTGTGATTTTAGCAGCTTGCTGTTAAGAGACTGTTCAGATGATACTTTGGACTTTTAAACAGTATTGGGATTGATAAAACAAAAAAGTTTATGTGGAGTTTGAAAGTTGGACTGAATGCAGTTAACATTATGAGACGTTTCTGTAGACTGACTCCTAAAGTTCACAGATAACCAAAGCACAGGGCAGGATTTAGATAAGCAGAGCTCTAGCATATTTACAAGGGACTTTCAATTCCCTGCTCACCTTTCCAGGTAATCTTCTCCTCTGGGCTCCTTAGGTGCACTTTGATTTTGTGGAAATGTGGATCTCTTATCGAGCCAATTGTAAATGCTACAATCCGCCTTCTTTAAAAGAAGCTGCAATTGACCCATCACCACTCCATCTGTGAGCCGACTGCAGCCCTCCTCACTCCTGCTTTCTCACACACTCAGACATTATTAAGGGCAGCAGTTTCTGTACTCACTCTTTTCCTAATTAAACTTTAAATTTTTTTTGTCTTCTTTGATTTGTAAAGCAGATCACAATATTTTCCATAACAATAGAAATGACCCATAGATTCATCTTTAATCAGCAAACAGGAGCTGGGACATCTTAAAATCCTGTTCAGTATGAAAAGCAATGCAGTTCCTCACACATCAATGCTGCTGGTGATGTTTGTGCCATTTTCTATAGTGTTTTGGGGATTTATCTTTATCACTGCATTCCAATATAGCATATATATCAAACAAAATCCTTATAGGTATTTTGGATACAGTTTTGTGTTTTTGAATAATCATCATTAATGAATCAAAAGATGCTACTTCCAGGGCTGGAGAGATGGCTCAGCTCTTAAGGTGCTTGCCTACAAAACCTAAGACTCCAAGTTCAATTCCCCAGTACCCATGTAAAGCCAGCTGCACAAAGTGCTGCATGCACCTGGAGTTCCCTTGCAGTGACTAAAGGCCCTAGCCCATTCTCTCTCTGTCTTTCTCTCTGTCCATCTCTCTCTGTTTGAAAATAAATAAAAATTAATTAATTAGTTAAAAATTGCTACATCTAGTTCTTTCATTACATTAATTAATTCATTATTCTTTAAGGAATGGTTCAGTTTGATTGTTTAAATCCTTAGTTTTTAGCAACTATCTGGCTTAAAGCATAAAACATTTTTAAATAGTTGTATTTATTTATTTGAGAGAGTCAGAGAGAGTATGGGCATACCAGAGTCTCTTGCCCCTGCAAACTTCTCCAGATACATGTGCCACTTTGAGCATCTAGCTTTAGATGGGTCCTGGAGAATCAAACCTGGCCATCAGGCTTTGCACGCATCTAACCAAAATGGTGTCACAAAGAGGACTAAGATGAACCTGTGCCTAGACCTTAATACGTTCAATTTCTCACATTGGGAAAACCTGTAGCCAGCTGTCACCATCAATGTATAACACATTTACACACACACACACACACACACACACACACACACACACACACACACATACATCTGATAGATAGATAGATAGATAGATAGATAGATAGATAGATAGATGATAGATAGACATAGTTATTGTTTCAAGAATATATATTCATTTCCTATTCTTGGCTTTAGCTAAGCACTGACAAACAATATGTAGGAACCATATATATTTACTCTCTTGGAAAATGAATGGTTAGGGCTTAGCTCAGTGGTTAAAGGTTCTTGTTGGTAAATCCTGAGCCCTAGGAATCAATGAACCAGTACCCACACAGATCCAGATTCAAACTGTGGCACATACATATGGAGTTTCTTAGCAGTGGCAAGAGGCGCTGACACACACACAAAGAAAGAAAGAAAGAAAGAAAGAAAGAAAGAAAGAAAGAAAGAAAGAAAGAAAGAAAGAATTTTAAAATTAATAGTTGAGAATAAGAGGGAAGAAAGAAAAATATCACACTAATTAATAATCATTTTATACTGTATAATGTCAGGTTATAAGGGATAGAAAAGTTTTAGTAGAGGGGATTTTCATTAAGGAAATAAAAAATGTTTCTTGAGAAGAGTGAGCTTTGAGTTGGATCTAATGGTGAGACACAAATACATTGAGAAAAGATTCCTGGCCATGGTAAAGAACATCTGAACAAGTGATTAGGCACCAGTGATGGTATCAACATTGATTTGTATGATAATATTCTATTTGTGTACTGTTTTCTAAGTTTTGATGCAACTCATTGTCTGTTTTAGCAATGAGATCATTGTATAAATCATAAGGATTTTGTTTCATTTCTTCTATACAGTCTTTGAAGGCTCAGATTCTGTTCATTCTTTTTCTTAAAATTCCTGGCAAATTTTATTTTGTAAAAATAGATAATACTAAATATTATTTTAATATGAAAAAAATGCCGATTGAAAGCCTGACCAAATTGTGCATTTTAGGTACATCGGAAAAATAAGATTATCCAAACTATGAATCATTTTTATAGTTAGGGGAAGATATTTAGCAAGAATTCTAAATCTTATATCATTTACAATACTATCGGAGTAAAGGAGAATTATATACGCTCCTAAGTTAACTGATCATTACATAGTTGAAGGCGCTTTGAGCATTGGAATCAATTTCACATGTAAGTGGAAAATATGGACCCCAACCTTCGCAGTGTGACTCGTCCTTCCACTAGAGTTTCCTCTCATTTCCAGGCTTCACTCTCTGATATTGGGAAAGGGTTATGAGTGGCTATTATATTCATTTTTATGTACAATAAATTCTGCTTACTACAAAACTCAAACACATGAATTATTAATGATGTTTTCACTAATATTAGATGTTATTATTCTCATTAAAATTAGATGATATTGAGGACATGAAACAATTTCTAAGGAAGCTTTTATTGGCATTTAGCTTAGTATGAATTATGCTAAACGATCATACTGCTCACTGATCCTCTAAAACATCTAAAGCTTCTGATCTGTTTTTGATACAATTGTTTGTTCTTGCCTTACAGATGCACATTTTTTTCTTTTACTTTTTTTTTAGTTTACAGTACATGTGCCAATTAAAATTGTTTAACAATACCATGTTATATTAGTCGATTTTTTTCACTTTCTTTATGGAGTATTTTTATCTATCAAGAGAATCCTTAGTGTACTATGCTCAAATACATCATTACATTATTTTTATTATTTATGTTTTATGACTAATAATTTTTCTAGTGCCAGGTCATAAATATAATCTCCTTTATTATTCAATGACTACTTCTGTATGTTTACCTTTACAAGAAGTCATTAACCTGCTTGTAATCTACATAGTAGGAGTACTGCTCATGTTTTCCATAAAGATCCAGTTGTTCAGCAAAACATTAAGTTTATTTTTTTATTGATCAATAATAACACCGCCACTCTACAGTCTAGTTTACTTTTATTTCTGTCTATTTCTTTGCTGTTATTTTAATTTATTTCCTTCTCTTTGAGCATTATATTAGTTGATCCAGTTTTATAAAAAGAAAACACCTCACTGTTTCATACCTTGATCCCAGGTCAAAAAGTACCATTCATAAAGCTTTGTAATTTTCCATTATATTTCACATATTATATTGAAATTATATTTTTATTTCCAATTTAAAATGATATCTTCACTATTAAAAAAACATTTTCTAGTTTTTAGTTTTGGAATGCCAATTTGAAGTCACTTTTCTGTATGCCTCTTACTGTAATTATCCATGTCATTATCTATTGCTAATCGTCAAATGTGTGGAAAAAATTATGTTAATTTGAAAAACACATAACCAAATTATCTACAGATAGTTCATAATCTGTATCCTATACAGATGTTTCTTTTCATATTATACTGTTAGGTATCTCCATTCAAATGTTTAATTAAAAAAGTAATGGTGGACATCTGCAATGAGTTTCCATTTTTTCTGAAGAAACTATTTGTTACAATACTATTTTAAATTCTTTCAGTCTACTGAATGTCATTTTCCTGTTTTCCCATTTAGAAAGAACTCTGAATCATGTAAATTTTAGTAAAGTTTTTGCTATATATAAATGCAAAGGCTGTATATTGCTGGGGGATGGGCAGAAAAAAAATCAATTCTCCTAGAGTCCATTTTAATTTATTTTAGAGGGTTTAAATATATTTCTTTGAAGAGATTTTAGTGATTACTCTAGATTTTAATTGCATATACCCAAGGTGTGTCAAAACATTAGTGCTACCATTTTACCAGGATTCCCCCTATGGTTACTGGTAGTAAGAATTGAACCCAAGGTCTCACACAAGTTTAGGTAAATTCTCCTCTACAGATCTATATCCTGAATGTTTTATATTTTTTGACTTTTGTTTTTAATATTTTGAGACAGAGACTCACTGCCCAGGCTGGCCTTAAATCAAGACAAGACTTGAAATCAAGATCCTGACAGTTTAGCCTCCTAAGTAGGTGGAATTACAGGCCTGCACCACAAGCCCCATTATGGTTTTATTAGTTTAAGTGAAATGCAAATGCACCACCTTTTCCAAAACATCATTCTCTTTGACCAGACTTTTATCAACTGTTCCTATACACTATGTTCCTGTGGAAAAATGACAAAACTCTGAGAGCCTCTTGCTAATGGGAATTGTACTCTGACAAAGATCTGAGGGCTTCCTGTTGGTGGGAATGGTACCTGAAGAGTTTTTAGTAGTATATTTCTTATCATAGCCAACTAGTTGGGTAGGTTGTCATTACTTTTCTAGAAATAGATTTGCTGACAAATGTCAGGGACCCTTCAGATCAATAGTTTTGAAGTCATTAACCTTGTTTCAGAGCTGTCGTTTGCTTTGCCCTCACAAAGTAAAACACTCTGTCACCTAATGTGAGACTGGGAGGTTCTGTGTCCCATTCAGAGCATCCAGCCTCAGCTGCATACAGTTCCCATTAAAAACTGTAGGTAGTCTGAGTTGTTTAAGGAGTTTCTTAGAAAATTCTATGAACAACAGGAAAAGAAACTAAGACTCAACAGAGGGTAGAAATTATTATTCAAAAGAAAACCACATTGGCATATTCTAACAAACAAACTTTTTTGTCTAAGCCTTCCCAGTAACTAACTGAGAAGGATGAAAGCCTGATAGGAGTCAGATCAGTGTTATATTAATTTGAATGTTATGACCTAGAAATTAAAGACATTTAGAGTAAGAGTCCTATGAACCACACATGCTATTCAGAATTAGAGTTATTCAGCTTTATCAAGATCTTCTAAAGCCCATGTAGTTCCTTAATCTAAAAGATGAATTTATTGGAGACCAAAGACTACACAACTGACCCATGTTTGCAAATCCATAAACACTTCAAATGTGGGTCTCTCATTCTTCAAGTCTCATGTACTGGTGGGGATTTTTTTTTCTTTTTTTCTCCACACAATTAACATTATATAATTATGTCTTTTCATCTATCTATTTTCTTAATGTTGTCATAATTATAGTTTCTTTCAATAACAATGGCTCCAGGGCTTTTGAAAAAACCTATCTTTTTATCATTGTTTATGAAATGACTTTGACACCATCCATGAATGAAAGATGTATACCTTTGTGTAAAAAGCAAGCATATTGTGGATTTGAAGCAGAGGATTGTGACAGAATAAATTAGGTGATAAAGGGCACAATGTAGCTATAAAGAAACAAGAAAAATCTCTGTATTATGCTATGGAAATAGTTTCTGGACTCAGGTAAAAACACTAGAGTTCATGCCTTTAGTCCCAGCACTCAGGAGACAGAGGTAGGAGGATTGCCTGGGGTTCACAGCCACCCTGAGACTACATAGTGAATAAATCCAGGTCCACCTGAACTATAACGAGACCCTACCTCAAAAAACAAACACACAAACAAAACACCAGAGTATCTGTTAAAGAAGGGGAACTATCAGAATATATGTTAAATGTTTCAACAATCAACAGAAACTGGCCTAGGGAGGTGGTGCACACCTTTGATCCCAGCACTAGGAGGCCAAGGTAGGAGGATCACTTTGATTTCCAGGCCAGTCTGAGACTAACTACATAGTGAATTCCAGGTCAGCCTGGGCTAGAGTGAGAACCTACCTCGAAAAATAAAATCAACAGAAATTAAATAGGAAACCAAGGAAACAGAACTGCTGATGGAAAATCTGAAATCAGGAAATAAATGACTGAGGCAGCCTCAAATTTATTTCCTGCTCTATTTGAATACAATGTTAGAAGCTTTGTTGAAAGTTCAGCTGGGGCAAGACTAGGGAGTTTCTAACAATGTGCTGTATATAAATTATATCATTGTTATTTATCATTTAAGTGATGCTCGCAGGTTCCATATCTCTGAGCTTCAATTTACATTGTTTGTGATGATTGTGTTACTTCAAAATGATGCAATAAAAAATAAATAAAACAACCAACCTAAAGTATTAGAGGCCAATTTTGCAGGAAGGAAGTCATGTCTGGTACTAAAAATGAGAGCAAAAATCCCATGGTTGGGAAGATCATACAGCCTGGGGTGGGGGACTAATTGTTTTATTAAACTAATATGTTGTCAAAAGTAAAATGTGTCTTCAAACCTGTAAATTAGTTACATTTTTGTCCATGGCAAGAAAAGCATTTTTTTTCTCTTATGTTTTATGTCCTTTCTGTTCTCCTCCCTTCCTCTCTGTTGTAGTTAACTTATTGTTGAATCAGACCAAAAGCAGTTGATGGGAGGAATGGGTTTATGTTGGTTTACAGATTCAAGAGGAAGCTCCATGATGGCAGGGGAAATGATGGCTTGAGCAGAGGGTGGACATCACCTCCACCACAACACTGCAAACAGCAGCAGGAAGGTACACCAAACACTGGCAAGGGGAAGCTGGCTTATAACCTCCATAAACCTGCCCCCAGCAACACAGCTCCAAAAAAAGGTTTCAATTCTACAAGTGCCGACAGCTGGGATCAAGCATCCAGAACACATTAAGTTTATGAGGGACGCCTGAATCAAACCTCTAGACCCTCTCATCACATTCTATCCTCTCCTCCTTTTCTCTCCTCCTTTTCCTTTCCTTTCTCTCTTTCTCTCTCTTCCACTCTCTCTCTCTTTCTATCTGCTGTTTTATTTAATTTTTATTAGTCAGAGTTGATTTATATAGAGGCTAATAATTTGTCAACAGAGTGCTCAAAATAAGGAATGGTATTAGGCCATATATGTCATGTACCTCATTCCTCCCCAGCTCAGGGAACATTGTGGAAGAAGAGACAGAAATTATGTAAGAGGCGATGAATGCGGAGTTCTGTGGAACTGTATCTCAACTTTTTTATTATTGTTATTATTCTATGATATATGTTTTCTATTAAAATGCTTTCATTTATACACATAAAGGAAATATAGTACATATAAAAATTCTTTTAATATACTATTTCCCTCTTAAATTTCTTTAATTTACCATTTAAGAATATAATATAAGTGAAATATTCTTTCCATAAAAACATGACAATTTTAATAAAAAGTTCAGGAAAAGAGAGACATAAAATATATGCACAAGAAGTCCTGTGGGAACATCAATTCAGATGCTTAGGAATCTTAAGTATTAAACACACTCATAGTAAAACTATGCTGGTAAAATGATATGGACATATAATATACATTTTAGAGGAAAAAAGGCAAGACACAAAAGAGATAAAGATCTTAGAAGGCCTAGTAACAAAGCTCATGGAATTCACTGGTCTTAGCATGTTCCCTCGCCTCTCTCAATAAATCATATTTTTGAAAGAAGTGAATAATCACCATTTACATTTTTAGTTCCAATATCAAGAAGGTCACACAGCAGTGTAGAGCTGAGTTCTGTAGAAGGCTGTGTGCTTTGAGGGCCTTCTCCTCAGTCCCTCACTATGGTTGTGAGTGGTGCATTAGTGACATTACGTTCCCATTCCCTTATCTATTAATTTTGGCATATGTATGCATTTGTGGTTTATGGGCATCTAGTATGCATGTGTGAGGTGCACACACATGTATGTGCATACAAGTGGTGGCCAGAAAAAAAATGGGAGTCTTCCTCAGTTGTTCTTCACTTTTTTTAAAAAAAAAAAAGACATCATCTCTCAGTGAACCTAGAACTCACTGATTTGGTTAAATTATTATACTAATAAACTCCATGAATCTGTATATCTCAGTGTCCCCAAAGCTGGGATTACAGGCACTTGCAACCATAGTCAGGATTTTTAAGTGTTTGCTGAAGAACTGAATCATGATTGCATAAGTGTTTTAGGGTTTTCTAAAGCAACAGAACCAATCAAAAAAATTGTATTAAAAGGGGGATTTATTAGGTTAGTTCAAGACAGTCCCACAATAACAGTCTGAAAACCCAAGAGTCAAGAAACCAGTAGTCACTCAGTCCACATGACTGGATGCCTCAGCTTTCCCAATCCAGCACTGAAGGCCTGAAGGCTTCCTGGGGAGCCACTGATCATCAGTACAGGCTGCAAGGCTGAGGAAACTTCTTTCCAATAGCAAGGAAGGAATAGATGAATAGGATGGATGCACATCCAAGTCATGACAAGGACCAGCAGGCAGGCAGGAGGAAAGAAAGATTTCCTTCCCCTTTATATAACCTTAGCACAGGGTCTTGAAACTGTCTCCCAGACTTGTTGACTTCCTGAGTCTCTGGAATTTCCTTCCTGCACTTCCTTCCCAGGAAGGGATGTTTGCTTCTAGCTAACATGACTTCCTGAATCCCCTTAGCTTCCTTTCCTTTCTCTCTTCAGTTCTGAAGAAATCTGTTACACAACACTCTAGATTACTGTGGACTGCTTAACAGGTCAAGTTAACAACAAAAACTTAACCCTCACAGCAAGCACCTTACACACTGAGCTGTCTCCCCAGGCTCCTGTTCCACTGTATTTGTGATCTGCCAACCCGCGGTGTTGGTTCTAATAATGAAATTACAAGGAGGTATGAAGTTCCTCTAGAATTGGAAGTTGAAACTGCCACCCAATCACCTGATCATTGCATGTGTATTACTAATCAAGCAAATACCAGAGCTGTAAATCCTGAGAGCCTAGGGGAAACTGGACAAGTACACAACAGAAGAAAAGGAAGAGTGTGTGCAATGCAGGAGAGTCTTTGGGGCATCCCTTATTGTCACCATGTTCTGTGACTAAAGTCAATGAAAAACATTAATGAGCCAATGAAGATAGAATAGTAATGTCTGTATTTCTTTCAGATAGATTTGGTTCATCTCACCTAGTAAAAAACCTCAACTGGGTTAGGCACTTACTGAATGCAAAGCATAGTGAATGAATGAAGGCTGTTCTAAATGCAAGCTAGCAGTGAGCAATGACTGAGTTACACAATTAAAATCAGAAGGGCTTTAATTGTCAAGAATATTTATTGCTTGTTTATTATGGATATGTGTGCATATATGTGTTTCTTCTCCTATTACTTTTTCAAGTTGTACTATGTGTAATGGTTTCATATGATAAAGTATTATTAATTTTTAAAATAATAAATAATTGGATGTCAAAACTGCAAATACCGCCTAAAGACCTCTTCTAAAGAAGGATTAATACAATATCAGTTGCAGGTAGGATAAATGTATTGCATGAGGCACACTATGTCCATATTATAGTATTTATTTGTCAATTAAGTGAGGATTAAAGCCCAAGTTATGATGCAAAGGTGACATGGGGTGGAAATGTCATGGTTAGTTTTATGTGGCAGGTTGATGGACCATGGGAAATCTAAACATGTGTTGGAGACTGTTTCCAGCTAAGATTAACATTTAGATCAGTGAATCACAGAGTGGACATCTTCCCTGGTGGGAGGATCATCACCTCATCCATCATGAGCCTGAACAGAACAAAGGAAAGGACAGGAATTCACCTCTTCATTCTTTTTTTAGCAATCCTATGCATACTGTCATGTGTCACGTATCATGGGAAACTTACCTTGGGGAGATGCGAACACACATCTACTACTCCCAGCAATGGCCCAGACAACCAAACTAAGTATGATTGCACCAAAACCAGCTTTGGTGAACTAATGAGTTGATTGGGAATACTTACAGAGCAGGGTGAAGGGTTGCTAACAGGAGCATGGGTGACTCAAAATCCTATGCATCAAAAAAACCCCACCCACCCCAGCACAGGTGCATCTCAAGGGAGCTGCATCTGGATCTCACTACACCACCCGCAGGCAGCTCTGCTGATTGGAGAGTCTCCAGCACACTGCATGCCTATTTAGCTCAGCAAGGCAGATGGAGAGTCTCTGTGTAAGATGTTCTTTCACCTTTATATAACCTTAGAGGTAGCTTTCAACATTTTTCCAAGACTTGTGACTGCTTGACTCTCTCCTCCTTCAGCAAGGAATGTTCCAATTTTGAGAAAATTGCTAGAAACCATTCATAAGACTTTGTCCCTTA
Source organism: Zapus hudsonius (assembly GCA_004024765.1). Taxonomy (NCBI): domain Eukaryota; kingdom Metazoa; phylum Chordata; class Mammalia; order Rodentia; family Dipodidae; genus Zapus; species Zapus hudsonius. The sequence continues at coordinate 28,686 of PVHP010010173.1, read as the reverse complement.
AGTTACTTACTACTCCTGTAAGTTTTCAGAGTAGTCATTTGAAATTTTAAATTTCAGTTCTCCCAGACACGGTACCCTCTTGACTTCCTGCTCTGCTCTCTCCAGAAGAAAATGTTTCACTCCTGAGAAACCTGACGTGCAAAACACACACAAACTCCATTTCTCTGGGGAACTCTAATACAACATGTAATGGTGAAATTACTGACAAACTTGGGTAATTTCCCCACATATATATGGTCTTTTAAAATCAATAATTTCCTTTTTATTATGTCAAAGAATATTAATATGATTTTAATAATTTCTATGCTTGACTAATATCGAATTTTCTAAATCACTGCCATCACTAATGTTGTCATTTAATTTTAAAGGAGAAATCATGAGTGCAATTCCTTTTTGCTTTTCTCTCATTTTCTCTTTTGCTATTAATTTTGCAAATGCAATCATTTTTTTTTTCTACAAAAGCCTACTATAATCCATGAAGCATAATATATCCAATAATATTTAAATTGGTAGATTCACCATTTTTATACTTTATTTAATTTTTTTATTTAAGAGATAGAGAGAAGGAGGCAGATAGAAAAAGTATGGGATAACAACTCATTGTTGGCCCACTAAACAATGTAACTCATTATGGACAATAAAAAAAAGAAAAAGTATGGGAGAACCAGGGCCTTCTGCCACTTCATACAAACTCCAGATGTGTGCATTACTTTGTGCACCTGACTTTATGTAGTCTGGGGAATCATAATGTCCCATTGGTGTTATATACTGATAAATTCTACTTCTTTATTTCATCCAAATTTTAGCATTATAAACTTTATGTTACTATTGCATTGAGATGATTTTTGACTGCTTTCCATTTGATTGATTACCATGCCTTGATTTTCAGATATATTTTCCATGAAAGATATTAGTCATTTGTGTTCACTCCCCTCTCCCCTTAGAGAAGCTCAGTGAATGTCCCTATTAAATCCTATTATTTAGAACAATGATGTATGCTGTGGGAAGGCAGCATGAAGCTTTCTTCTGTAACCTCACTGTGCTCATCTATGTGCACAGCAAAGTCAGGAACCGCCCTGAGGATTGGTCAGACGACCATGTTTATACTGCAACTGCTTTCTTAGGAAAAGCAAACAGTGAAAATGGGCATGAACCTGTGGGTGAAATCACGGTCTCCTGCTTCCCTTGTGTGCAGAGTCTGTCCGTGATACCACACATCATTCTTACACTCTTTCCCTATCTGGCAGTATTCACCATAACCCCTGTTTCTCCTCTGAACCTGCCTCCAGTCTCTCTCCAGTGTGGTCCTTTCCTCACTCTTTCATACACAAGGCATGTAGTCTCATTCTCTCTGGCTTGAGCTCAAAGCAGAATCCGCTAAGCCCATATATTTTGTTATATGTGTATTATTTTATATTTCTAGTTTATAGTAATAGAAATGGCAATTTTAACTTTTTAAAGAAACAGTTTCATTTCCATTTTTGAAACTCCTAATTTATCAATACTAAAAGTTTGTGTAAATGCATATGAATTACATTCCTCTTTAAAAGAATTCCAAGGACAGGATCCTGATGCATCCTTTCAGCTGACTTTTTTCTCAATCTTTTATTATAATTCCCTACAAAGAAATTTTACTGAAAGTTTACAGAATTTCAAATTGCTCTGGCCTATTACTCCCTGATCCAGTAATTGGTTACTTCCCACACAGAGAAGTTGATCAGAGACCCATGAGGTCCCGCCACCCCCCCCAAAAAAAAGGCTTATGTCAAAGCTCTTAAAAACTGCCCTAGGCAAAAGATGAGATCCTATTACTCAAGATACCACAGAATGTCATCACATAATACCTAGAGACCCTGCTGGGTCCAGAAAGGTAACCAGCTCCCAAATGATAGCATGTGTAGTTCTGGAAGGTGTTACATGAGCTGCCAGGGGAAGCAGAGGCCATTGATATACAACACCAACTGATGTTATGAGAATTCCGAGTAAAACACTGTTATAGGGCAGAGACCAGCAAGCCAAGAAGTGCTCTTCTGTTCAATAGTGGTGCTAAACCTAGGTGGGTGATCAATGGAATGCTGATTGATAAGAGATCTGCTCAGGGGCAAAGAACACTTAATTGGAACTGAAACCCAAAGCAAACTCTTATGAAGAACAAGAACCCAGACTCCCAGGGAAACTCCCACTAACCAGAGGTCTACAGAGAGGCCACACCCATTAGAACTTTGACAAATTAAAAATGTTTGTCTCATTTAACCTATACTGACCTCACTCTCCATTGGATAGATTCTGTTTGTATTTTTCACAAGGCATTAAGCACTGTGGACAACCTAGTTCCACCAACAGGACATGGGATGATGGCTGAAATTCTGGCAGGAGATGGACCCCCCCAACTTATCATCTAGGGTCTGAATGAAACCTTTGAGGAAGTGTTGAAATAAGAAAAAGAATTACCTCCACAGCAAATCAAATAACCCATGAAAGGACTATGGAGACAGATACCAAGGATGCCCAACAGAGTCCAAAGTAGAAATTTAGAGACTCTTAAGAACTCAACAATAAAGCAGCCTTAATACTCACTCACAATGACTCAGAGAGTTTAGCGGAAGATAGGGCAGAAAGGTTGTAAGAGACATTGTGGAGGAGAATGTCAAGAGACATTGCCCCACTCAATGACAACACAAAGAAAAAACTAGCTACTTCTTGTACAATTCATAAACCCCTATCCAATGGACAATTCCAGTAATTCCACTGAAGAAGGCCCCAGTGGGTTGGGGGTAAGGAGAAAGGAAATGGGTTACCACCACAAAACTTGATTATACAATGTATCTAATTATTAACAAAAAAATATTTTTTAAAAAGAACTATTACAGGGGAAAAAGTGCAAAATTTGAATCTAAAATATATTTATGTCTTTTAACTGAAACATTCTATACGTATGATTATGTTTTAGAAGATACCATTATACTAACTCAAATCTTAAAATAACTTGTAATGATTTGATTAATTATATTAATGCCTTTTAAAAAAGAATTTGATATGATGGTTAAATTATTCTTTTAAATATGATTTATGATAGTTATATTTTACATCAAAAATAGCTGAAATTACTTTTTAAAGCAAAGTTATATTCAACATTGCCTGGTAAATTTTTTCTTCTTCCACCATAAATTTTCATAGGAGCGTGGATTTCTCACTGAACTTGAAATCATTTTTGTGTACATGGTATGGTCATATGTTTGAGAGCAAGTGTACACATGCCATTCTCTGTGTGGTCAGAGAACAATGTCAGATGTTGGTTTTTGAAATACACTTTGTTTAAAGTAGAGGCATTGTCCATTGCTATGTCAGACAGGTGATGAGCTTCTATGATGGTTTTCCTATCTTTGGCTCCCATCTTTCCAGTAGGGTGCTAGGATTATAGACACATGATACTCTCAAACATTTATGTAGCTTCTGGGAGGTCCAAATTCAATTACTAGTGCTTCAGTGACAAGATCTTCATCCACTGAACTATCTTCCAAGCTATATTCATTTGGATTTTTTCAATCTTTACTTGAATTCACAGTGTTTCATTACTCGATTCAGAAAGATTTAAATAGTTCTCCAAACAAGCTAGGCATGGTATCTCATGCCTATAGTCCTAGAACTCCAAAGGTTGAGGTAAGAATATTACCATGGGTTTAAGGTCAGCCTGGGCTACATCAGGTCAGCCTAGGCCACAGAGCAACACCATGTCTATAAAAAAATAAATAATTCTTCAAACAATTAGTATTTGCATAATTATTTTATAGGATCATCTCATACCATTATACTTCATATAAAATTATATCCAAAGAACCTATATTAAAGTTCCTGAAAATACCTGGGTATTATACATCTACAAATTTGAACTTATTTAGGCTCATAAAACTTCTTCTCTTTCTTTGCTCTTGGTGATACAAAATGTGATTGTAAATAAAGGGAATAATAGCAAAAATAAGCACCTAACAATTGTTCTCTGTCTTTTAAAAGTTTAAGTATAGAATTTATACTACTATAATCTTGAACATGAAATTTTGAAATGCAGCCTCATATACTTGTTTTGAACTCACAAAGCATATGCAAATGGATACAGTGTGTTCCCTTTGGTGTTTTCCTACAGAAGCTTGCCATGATTACAGTCTCTTAAATTCCATGGTTATACATTATATCTCCTTAATACTCAAGCTGTCCTGTTAGCACCCTACCATCTTCTAAGAATCCTCCTGTTCCATGGTCTCAGACTGTGTCATTCCATGTCTCCCTGTTCCACAGTGACAAGCTGAACACGAAGTATATCTCAGCCAGTCACAGCTGTGGGATCCCTTTCAGTGATGAACAAGTGTACTGAGACCCCATGAGTATCATCAGCTCTAGGATAGCTCTGAAATCATGGGAAATATCAACAGTCCTCTCTACCAAACTTGTAATATTTAAGGAAATCACCCACCAATCCTGCTGACACTGTAAGAAGTAAAGAAAAGGAACCTCATGAAGAGAAAATCAGACCTGAGAGATGAAGACTGACTCTGAGTTCATGAAGTCTGGAGCTGGTCAGCCCTGAAACTTTTCAGCCAGGTCTATACGGCTCTTATAGGAGAAGCCTATTCCAGTATAGTTTCTCTCTAGCCATTGCGGCTTTATCTTACAGACTGTACAATACGATTCTCAGTGCCTCAGTGTCACCTATGCTCCTCGAGGATTGACGCTAGTCCTGTGAACAATGTGATCCTGTCTCTATGGAAATGTTCAACTCATTTATTAACTAGAAACAAAATGAAAGAACAGAGAAACGCTAAGTTTCAAACACACTCATAATTTTATTCATATTTCTGGGCAAAATATCCCATTAGTAGAAAATATATGTGATTTACTCATATCATATAGAAAACAGTTATGAAGAACTAAAGTATTAGATTTGGAAATAGTTACCTATCTGTGTACAATCACATTGATTAATGAGAATAGTACTGATGCACAGTAGGAATACCATGACTGAGGTAGGAGGCAGTGGAGTTCAAACTAAAGTCCCAAGCACAGTCCATGCCCACCCCTTCCTTCAAATCTCTTCCACAGACGCTTCTTCTATTTGTGAAAATGTCACATACAAGATATCATACAGCAGAAACAATTTTAATATTATTATTAATATTGTGATAGAGCATCTCCATAGGACTAGCATTTTGCTTTGTCATTTTTCTTATGAAAAAGGTTAGACTATAAACGCTAGCCCTCAAGCTAGCTTCGCCAACTCTAATACTTTCCAATACTGAGCTTTCAAATGTGTGCATATAATTAGTAATGGTATCAGGATAAAATAAGTAATAGATATCCCAATTCTTGATGAATACATTCTTTGTTTGTATGGTGACACACTTGTGGGCAGGTGCACATGCACGTGTGTGTGAGTGTATGTGACTTCCTAAATCACAATCTACCTATTTATTATACCTCAGAGAACCCATAGCTCATTGATTTCACTAGATTAGCTAGTCAGCTTGCCTTAGAGCCTCTAAATCCCTGAAATTAAAAGGCAGGCACCACTAAACTTAGAATTTAACTGGTAATCCAGGTCTTCAATCAAACACAGGGCTTCATCCTTATACAGCGAGTGCTTTACTGACTGAACCATCACCCCAGTCCATCCATATATTCTTTGGTTAGGTATGGGGGAGGGGGAGCATCGGGGAATTGGGGATAACAACTCATTGTTTGCCCACTAAATAATGTAACTCATTATGGACAATAAAAATGCAAACAAAAAATGCAACATCTAGGAATAATGATATTCTCTTACAAAATTATTATATTCTTCATGGAAACACATAAATATTGACAACCATTCATAATTAAATACTCGAGCCATATTCTTTTTCTTTTATTTGCCGTAAGAGTGTGCCTAAGAGGTTTCCCTTTTAAATTCATATATTGTGTTGTTTCTCTTTTTTAAAATATTTTTAGTTATCTTAGAAAGAGACAGAGGGGATAGGGAGACTGAAAGTGGGTATGGTGTGCTAAGGACTCGCCACTGCAAACGAACTCCAGGCACATGTACCACTTTGTGCATCTGGCTTTATGGGGGTTCAGGGGAGTTTAACCTGGGCCAGTAGGCTTTGTAGCAATTGTCTCCTCGCCCCAGGATCTGCTTTTTATTCTACAAAAAAAAAAAAGACTTCTCTGAGTGACGGTTTTACAAATAATTAATCATCCCATGAATGTTCCCTCCACATGCTTCAGTTCAGGCTTTTTTTCTACATAGAAAATAGCATTTTTAATCAAAATAAAATCTTAACAAGAAAAGTGTTAATAAGTAATTAACAATCTGAAGAAGGTAAACTGACAAGAAGATCTGTTGTAGAGCAGATGCAAAGATTCAAAACCTGCATTAATACTTCTACATGTCCAAAACCCATGACTAAAAACATAAAGAATCTAAAGTAAAATAAGATAAAATGACTAAAAATAGAGTATATGGGTAATAATTTCAAGGTCAGAATATTGATCCTACACTTGGTTTTCTAGCCAATAAGGTGGTGTTACCAAAAATAATTAATTAATAAAAATAATATTTGGGGGAAATGACTGTAGCAGAAGTTACAGAAAGATACTCAACAAGGTGTTACATCCACTAATGTTAAAATTCATGAGAATAGAATGACTTTCATTCATAGATTACATTTTGCTAACAAATGCCAAGAGTATCTTCATGAAAGAGTAGAAATAAACTATTTGGATTACAGATACTGTGGGCCGTTCATCCAGAGCTGTCATTCATTAATCACTAGTATTTCTTCCTACCATTCAACAAACATGCCTTCAGAATCCTCCACTGAAAACTAGGAGGGCGAAATAGATGACAGAAAGGATCAGCAACAAATGCCTCTCAACTCTGCATGCCTCTGTCATACGCCATCCTCATTGATACTTGAATTTGCTTCAGCTTCCAAAGGAGGCAGATATGAAATCATCTATAATTAGTGGAACTTGAATAGGATATTAGATATAAAATTTGAAAAACGGTAACTTTTAGTTAGGCTAAGCTTTCTGCTAGCATTCTCTACATGGCTATCATGGAAAACTATAAAAAAATACTTGAATATGGACTCATACTCTCATAAGAAAGTCTTTGGATTCATGGATTTGGCTATGATATTTATGATAATCAATTCAATTACTACTTTGACCTGGATAGTTTTTAAATTTGATGGGATTTACAATGGTTGTAATGTTTGCCTGTAACTTGCAGTAACGTTTCTCAATCTGTAACATTTAAAGTTAAATACTAAGGAAGGCCAAGTTTTCAAGTGCATATTGAAAAAAGTAAGTGAAAAATCAAATTTACCACTTCAAGTGAAGCTAGGGCAATAGAGTCTAAGAATTATATGGACAAGATTCCCCATCCACCAAAACTTAGAAATCACATTTTAATCTCCATCTATGTAAGACATATAAGGTTCTTATAGGGCACACCTAACACATTTTGGGTCCTTTAAATGTCTTCATGAAAAAAAAAAGTGCACAATATCAAGACATGTTTTGGCCAGATATTTTTTCTTAAACGTTAATAACTTTTTCAAAATCAAGGTGCATACCTTTCTGAAAAACATCTCAAATCAAATTCCTAAACTAATTCCTTACTAATGACAGAGTGCATTAAGTAGCAGAGGGTTAAGGAGAAAAGGTTCAAAGTAGTGAATGTTGGCTAGAAGTCGTTCAGGGTTGAGCACTCACCTAGCTTATCCAATGCCCTACGCTACAAATTTAGCTTTCCTCAAGAAATTAGTGGTCTTCTCGCTTTAGACTATACGTGTGAAGTTCAGAAACATCTTGTACTCAGCCATAGCCTGGCACATGTTAGGGATATAACCGTGTTGAATTAACATGAAAAAATATACCTTTGTAGATTACTATGAAATTCTTTCTAGAATTTTCGTCACTTCCCTCTTTTATGATATATCTAGCCCTCAAATAAATCAGAGTTAAACAGATCTGAATCCTTCAGATCAATAAGGTTCCAAGTCATTTCCTTCTTTAATGAATTTAAGTCCTAAAGACTGAAGGACTTTGTAAATATTGCAAACATGAATACTTTGGTATAAGTAGAAATTGCCCTCCAATAAGAAATATGTACCTGAAAGGCTAAACTTGTTTCTCTTTCCTGTTTTTCTTTCATAAAAATAGAAGTGAATATTCCTTTCTTAAGTTAAAATATTTCCCCTTTGTACTGATAGTATATATAGTCCTCCCCCCGAACAAATAAATTTGTTCCCATAGGTATTTTAAGTGCCTCTACCCATTATGTCCTAGTTATGATTCTACAATATCCTTCAAAGTCATTCTTGAATATGACGTCATTTCACATATAGAAGTATCAACATAATGAATGTAGAAAATTAAAAATGTCTTTAAAATATTCTCAACTACTGCTCCTGGAGTCCCAGGAAAATTATCCAGGTTCTACATTTTCTACTGGAATCTGTTCTATCAAATAACCCAGGCTTCAATCTTTCAATGCTTTTCACTCTATTAATTATTCTTTCAGCTCCCACATATGAACTATTTTGGGTATTAACTACTCATTTTTAATGCAAGATATTTTCAACAACTGTAATGGCATGTGTGCTTAGTTAGGTTAAACTTAGCCCTGTGAAATTGTACCTTAACAATTTTACAGCATCAGTAAGTGCCTTCCCTACATTTCCCTATCAGGTCCTTTTATCCTCAACCCACAGCTATAGTAGCATGGTGAATTTTCCCTTCTAGTAAATACTGCTTTAAGAACACATGATCTAAACCAAGGAGAAAAATAAACACAGTAATGTACCAAATCGGATCTAAAAATAGTATGCCAAAGCTCATGAAATCCTGAGAACCAATGCTCACAGCAAAAGTAGACTGTTCTCAGGCTTTTTCAATGCCCTATTTAGAGTATTCAAAGACTTGTGAAAGGCATGATAATTTTATTAATAGCTAGAACTATTCCAAGGACTTTCACTGGCTGCCTTTCTAGCACATGCAGTGTTCCCTACTTCCAACTATTCCCATTAGCAAGTCTTAGGAGGAAAGGAACAGATGTGTGGATAAGGACTTTTAAATAATGCAACATCTCATTTTTGCCTCAACTGCAATACACAAACTGTTCTTATGCTCACTAAACCTATGAGGCAAATTAATGTCCACAGCTTTAAACCACCAGAATTATTCTTGGGCAAGCCAAGCTACCACACCAAAGAGGAGCAGTGAGAAAAAAGGGCATAAAACTAAGAGTGCCACCAACCACTCTTCCAGGCTGGGCATGCCTGGAGGGTCCCCAAGACAGCAAAACACAGGAAAGGTTAGCAGCCTCCAAGTTCTTTCTCTGAATGAAACATATATCTCCTCGTTTTTTATCTCTCCTTGTATTACTATGAATAGTTAAGAGTGCAGTAGTTAACACAAAAGATGATAGAATGCAATTTAATAGAGAAATTAAATTAAATCTATTTATATGTATCGTGACTTCATCTTGACATCTAGTATAATAGTCTTATTCTTTATGCCTTTTGTGATCATGTTTTCTTTTACTCAATCTTTGACTCTTGTGACATAAAAAATCAGCATTTGATACAATATTTACAAACCTTGTTAACACGATGTAGCAATGGAAACTGTTCACTTTTAAGTTATATATTTGCTCATGGAATTCATTTTCAAAATCTCTCTGCTAATACCACATTTTAATATGGACTCCAACTATTAGATGTTTTATTATACTTGATTTGTTTTAACTTCTAATCTGAATTATCCTTCCTTCTCTGTTTTGATTTATCTTAGTTATTAGAAGACCAAATTAGACATTGTCAATGTTTCCTCTATAGGTATTTTCAGACATGGAATCAAAGGCAAGGAGAGGCTCAGGAGAATCTGCTACCCAAATGTTTTTCAAGGAGATGCAGGAGAAGATAACTTCAAGAAGTTATGGGAGAAAATACTTCCTCTCCTCTTACAGCCACGAGAAAATGTTGTCTTCTGGACACTGATTTTGCTAACTGCCACATTGAGGTCAAACCAGGACCAAGAATAGCAAAGTTAAGAAATGGAAAAAGCCAAATCCTTAGTGATGATATTGTGCTATTTTTATCATCCCCAAAGCACACATTATTTCAGTCTTTTCTTAAATTAAAAAAAGAAGTCATACATATATTCTAACCACTCTGAACAGGGACTTCAGTTAATTCATTTTCCACTGAAGTTGCTACGTTGCCATCTGACTCTTACCCGAGGTGAAGCTTCCAGAGGATGGAGACAGCAGCTTTGTTGTTTCCCACGTGGGACTTGTTAGCACAAAGGCTGTGGTCACTCACCAGAGTAGCAGGGGAGTACCCAGCATGGGTGCTTTGGGAGCAGAAAGAGCCGGGATCCACCTCTTGCTTGCTAGATATGCACCATCTTACCCCCACCTTTATTATTTTCACCAGAAAAGTAGTAAAAATACTGTTGTTTAAGTTTTATGCAAAGATTAAAGTGTATCATGTCGGCAAAGAACTCCATAAAATGTTTCACATATGGTTAAATATGGTCTGTTCTTGTCAGACAATATCCACCTCTGTTAAGACTTGAATCATAACAACAGCAAGAGAATCCAGAGGCAACCTAGGCTGGTGATCTGCACATGTCATTCTAGAATGAGTGCCTGATGACAACTTTGACATCTGGCTTTCAGCATACACTTCACAGTCTATTAGTGCAATTTTCTGTGTCTGATGCAATTTTCATAGAATTATAACTTTTTCCTCTTCTTAAATACCCAGTAATGTTCAGGTGCAGGCCCATTTTAGAGATTTGGGGAAATAACTATTGCCTACACCTTTCCTGATTCCCTTTTCAGCCACCTTAATTTGACAATAATTCATCTCAGAGTTCTTAAGCTTTACTTCTTGTGAGTGTGTGTGTGCATGAAGGTGCTGGATGGATGTTTGTATGTGTGCAGGTGAATACACACTCATGTATTTTTATCAGAAGTTGATATGGGGATCTTGCTCAATCACTCTACAGCTTATCTATGTAGAAAGCATCCAATCACAGAGCTCACCAATTAGGCGAGCCTAGCTGGACAGCTTGCATCAAGGCTCTACTTGTCTTCATTACTAGGATCATTGCAATAAGCAAAGTGTACTCATGCTCACTAAACCTATGAGGCATATAAATGCCCACCGCTTTGGACCACCAGAATGATTCTTGGGCAAGCCAAGCTACCACAGCAAACAGGAGCAGTGAGAAAGAAAGCTATCAGGCCCAGCAAGGGTTCAGCAGCTGCAGAGGATTTGCACTGAGGTCCTCACACTTTTGTGGTAAACATCTTAAAAACTGAGCCATATGCCCAGTCCCTTAAGCTTTATTTCATTGATAGTATTCCTTATGACCCTAAGTGTAACACATACCCACATATACATGCACACACACACTCATGACTACATGCTATTGGGATGTTTAATGTAATTCATTTCACTGAGTATACTTCTGAGTTGGCAAACGTGGAAAGTTTTACTTTGTCAATTGTAGTATATATCTAGTTATACCAGAAATAAGATTATTTACAAAAAGTTCAGAAGGAATGGGAGAGGTAGGGAAGAGGACAGGGGACATAAAGAATAAGCTAAACCAATAAGGAATTGAAATCATAAAATCATTACTTTCGTACAGTAAGCTCTTGAGTAAGAAGTGGACACTGTCTAGTAAGAGGGGCCGTGAATGGAATGGAAGGGAACCAAACCCCATGAAAAACTGATCAGACCTGCAACTCCATGTCCCAGTCATTGGATCCTTCCCACACTGATCTGTGGGTCAAAGAGAACAACAAGGTCCCCCAAACAAGACAAGTTTCTGTCAAAGCTTACCCACCCTAGGCCAAAGGTAAGATCCTATTGCTGAAGAAACCACAGAAAGACATCGTACAACACAGAGAGACCCTTGGAAATCCAGAATGGTAACCAGCACCCAGATGGCAGTAAGTACAGTGATGGAAGGTGCTACATAAGCGGCCAGGGGAAATTGGTCAATGATATTTGGAGAAAGCAGAGACCACTGATATAAAATGCAGTCTGTTGCCATGAGAAGGCTGAACACACTCCCTTCTGGGAAAGATCAATGCACCAAGAAATGATCACTGGTGCAATAGAGGCACCAAAACCAGAGGGTAGTCAACAGCTTTTAAATTGGCCAAGAAATCCACTCAGTGACAAGGAACCATGAACTGGAATTGGGATTCAGGGCAAAATCCTACAGGAACCAGAAACTGGGGGTCCAAAAAGAAATCCCCATTACCACACAACTCCAGAGAAGCTAATCTCAATAGAATTCTGCCAAATTAGAAATGTGTGTCTCATTTAACCTATACTGATCTCATTCTCCGGTGGAGATTCTGTTTGTATTTTTAAGAAGGCAGAGAGAGAGAGCTGTGGTCATTCCAACTCCACCAATGAATCGCAGGCCGAGGGCTGAAATCCCAGCAAGAGATGAACCACCCTAGGCCTGTTGTGGAGGCCCCAAGTGAAACACTTGAGACAGTGGAGGGACAAGAAAGAGACCTAAAACCACAGCCAATCAGTCAACCCAGGATAAGTCAGCGAGACAGAAACCAATGACTTCCAACACAACTTAAAGTAGAAGCAGAGACACTGAAGGTCACAACAACAACAATGAAACAGACTTAAAACTCACCCTCCATGACTCAGGGAAATGAGCAAAAGAGGGGGAAGAAAGATTGTAAGAGCCATGGTGGGAGAGATTACTCAGAGATATTACCCGCCTCAGCTACAGTTCATAAAGGGAGGGGGACAACTTTGTTGCCTGTGTGCTATCCATAACCCCTTGCCACATGGATTGACCCAGTGTGCCCCCAAGGAGGATACCCAGGGGATTGGGGACAGGGGGATTCCCAAAGCAAAGCAAATAACCTACAGAAGGACAATGGAGAGAGGCACCAAGGGTGCCCAAAAATTGTCCAAAACACAAATTTAGAGACTTTTACAAACGTAATAACGATGGAAAATTTGAATTCACCCACTATGACTCAGGGAAATTTGCAGAAGTGGGGGCGGAAAGAATGTAAGAGTCATGGGGGGAGAATAACTAATGCATAAAAGGGAATTCCATCATGGATTCAATGGCTTTATCTAATAACCTATGATACTGAGCATATTGTTGTGTTAATTTATATAATTTAAAGCCAATAAAAAAGTTTAAAAAAAGAAAGTAAATTAAAAAATACAAATAAAAACATGTAAATTTAGGAGAAGCACTATAATAAGAATAATCCCAGAGAGGTAAAAGTAATTAAATACCTCAATAAACAGTAGGTGAAAATTTATTACAATTTCAACTTTTTTCAGTTTTTAAGTGATTTTCATTTATTTTTAGAATTTATATCAGTTATATGTGCTTCAACTAGCATATATTATTCCATCTTTCTGGGTAATGCATGCTTTCAACTAAAATAAGCACAAAGGGCACAATGTTTAGATTATACTGTCTAAAGCAAAGATTTCTCAGATAACTCCACCAGAGATATTGACAATAATGATACAGTACACAGTGAAGTCTATTTCCATCTCTTCCTATTGAAACGTAATAACACAAATGGACATATGCATGCAGAAGCATACAAATTATGGTATGCTGCTCTCAGCAAGAGCCAAATTACAATAATAACAACAGCAACAAAAGTAAAGATCCAGTAGGTGTCTTATGCATCTGCCAAGCCTGATTTTGAATTTCTCTACTATGTGCTAATGTGCTAATATAAGAAAAAGCAAACTAGATACCAATTGGGAAAAATTACAGAATTTTCCCTTGGGCACAGAGATCGTGACTTGTGCTAGAACACTGTGATAATGCCAATGTTCCACAGGAGGCAAACATGAGTTCTTAAGAGTCTTAAACCTCAGTGCACTCCCAGAAGGGGGCCCTTAGAAGCTAAGTGCATTTGTTTAAAAAGTGAAAAAGGAAATTGAGCCATTGTATAATCCTTCTATAAGCATTGAATACAAGCAGTTAAAAGTTCTTTTCCAGAAATATAAATAAAAGGGATAAATCATGGTAAGTCCAGTTTCTAGTCATTGGGAATTCACATCCTTCATGCTACCCTCTAGGGCATTCAGCTTGCAATAGAGTCTTGAGGAAGCAGGCTTTGTGCAGAATTCGGACATGGTTGCCTAAACAGAGAGCAGCAAACAGCCTGGCTGGATGATTTTCTAGGTTCCCCATCAGCAAGGACAAATGGCTCATTAGATTTTGGTAGGTAACAGTTTCTCAGAAGCCTCCTGATGTCTTGGCCCAGTGTCCCAAACTCCTGGGTGAAGTTCTGAGTAGAGAACATGGAGAAACAGAAGATTAAAGAAACTATAACACAAGGGAAACAGAAAAAAGAACCATGGGTGTTTAGAAAACAAGGCAAAGAATAAAGAATTGGTCAGATTATCAATCAGAATTCTAAATTGATTACTATAAGGTGGGACTTCCACCTTGTTAGTGAGCAGAAGTCAAGACCAAGCATTCTGCCTACTGTTTTTAGAGTTCGCAGAGCTGCCTCAAGGGTGCATTCACACATATATTTATATTTTATATATATATATATATTTTTTATTATATATATAATATATATAATTATTTACATATATTTATATTTTTAAATAAACCTAAAAAGCAAATAAAGAGGAATAGGAGAGGCATTGCATAAGTGCCCCCTGCCTTGTGATCATCTCTCACAGTATTCCATGGCCTCCTGCATGGAAACATTTTGATTTTTATTCATTTTTTTTGAGGTAGGGTCTCGCTCTAGCCCAGGCTGACCTGGAATTCACTCTGTAGTCTCAGGGTGGCCTTGAACTCACGGCAATCCTCCAACCTCTGCCTCCCGAGTGCTGGGATTAAAGGCGTGCACCACCAGCCCCGCCATCATTTTGATTTTTAAACTGCACATCACACAAAATAAGAAAATGGTATTCTCATTTTTTAATTAATTAAAATTTTCATTAGCTAAGCTCATCTTCAATGTAATCAAGAGAAGTACAAGAAAACAGCAAATGCAGCAAACAAGCTTGCAGGTATTATTAGATGGACAAATATAAAAATATTTAAAGTGAGCATACAGTCGAATACAAAATGCTACAGAGAATGGGGTTTCTCTCCTACTAAGACCTTTCTTTTGGATGGATGACAAGATCCCTTAAGCAAAAATTGCTGCACAGATTCCTGTTTGCATAAAAACTTTGGGGGCACAAAATGTCTCTATAAGACAAGTAAGCCCTGGAGTTCTTTAGGGTATTCATAGAGGACTTTCTGTCCCTAATCTATGGTTCCCATTTAAGACTATTAATAAAAAAAATCAGGGAAACAATAAAGATGGTGGGATGTTTCTGTGAATATATTCATTTGGATTTCAAGATCAATGCTCATAATTCACAGTCACCTAATTACTTCTATACAAACAAAGAAGATTCATTCTTAAATCAATGACATGTCCACACTAGAACGTGGAACCTTAGGGTCAGAAAAGATTAATTTTATCAGAGCTTCTTTTAACATCTAACAGGTCTCTTTCTGTATAAGAATAAAACTTTTTCTTGGAACTGATTCGTGTGATACATTTGAGTACTTGTGTGTAATATATATGTATATATATATATATATGCTTATAGATTTTTCAGTAAGTAAGCTAACTGTAGAAACGTGAAAAATTAAACTAACAAGTATATAAATTCAAAGTACAATAGCTAATGAAGGATATGAAGAGGGTATAAAGATAGATCATTGCAAGGAGTAAGACTTTCAAGTGGCCAAGAGAGGCCTCATGAAGGGGTTGGTATTTAATTTAAAAATAGAAAGAAGAAAACACAAAGCAGCCTGGGAAAATTTTTCAAGGAAAACAGTAAGTGACAAGAATACCATGCTGAATGTAGAAGGCCAAAGAGGGCAAATCAGAGTAGGGGCCTGAGAGTATCCAGGGACCCTATGTAAAGAATAACAAGCTGGACACTATACACAAGGAGACTTCAAGGTTTTATGTAGAGATTGATATAGTTAAATTTAGATTACTCAAGGATTTTTCTAGCTTATTTGAGAACACTCTGTTGATAGAGGCATGCAGGGAAGATGCAGGATTACTAAGTAAAAAGACTCTGTCATAGTTCTTAAAGAAAAAAAATAAGAGATGAGTGGATTTATAATAAAAAGCAGCATAAACTAAAAATTAAGTATTGCTTAGAGTTATCTGTTGACTATGTTGAGACAAACAAAAACAGACATCAGTTAGAAGTTATAACCTTTCCTTAAAATTTATGGAGAGATGATAGTATAAATTCAAAATGCAATGCTGTGAGCAAGAATAGAGACGTATTTTAATTTTTACTTTATGCTGATGGTGCAGAAAGGAAATCTACTTTTCAATTGTTAAGTGTGAAAATCCAATAAGCCGTCTAATTGAAGATATCAAACAGACAGATGCATATTTGGAGCTGAAGATGAGAGAAGATTGATTTAGAAATATACATTTGGGAATCACTGTCACTTATGTGGTATTTAAAGCCTGGGAACAGATGATCACATAGAAAATCAAAGTTATATTCTCAAAGGGATATAATCCAAGAACCAGCCACCAGGTTAGAAAGATTCTAAGAGACTATTGGAGAAATGGTTCCAGAAATGAAGAAGGTCAAGACAGCGATGGGTCTGGAAACAGGAGAGATGACAATTAATAAAGAATAACTAGTTACCTATTAAAGAACTCAAAAAAACTAGGAAATAATATTGCATGTTAAAACTATAGGTTTAAGACTTTGGAAGTCTCCATAGAGACTTTCAGCATTCAGATAGACATAACAGAAGAAATATGTACACATAGATATATGTATATGTGCATTAAGAATTTTTTGGTTTTTCTCTTCACTCCTCTCCTCTTCCCTTCTTTCTCTCTATTCTCTCCTCTGTAATTATGACACAGAAAATTCATAGAGGATACAATGTAATAAAGTTGAAGAGTACACAGATTAAGAAAAAGAGAAAATGGAAGATAGATCAAATTTATTTATTTTCTGTAATAAAATTATCAAAATATTCCTATACTCACTAGAATTAAAAAAAACTTCATTATATAATTAGAAAAACATTATATATTTGAAGAAAAATTTAAGAATGTCAAACATGTCTTTATCATTCTTTACTTGGAGAAGTGGTATGTGTGATTGTTTTGAAACAACCAAGGTAAATCTGACCAGAGACTCGAAAACAAGGAAAGTTTATAGACATTTACATAATTGAAAATTACCACGTTGGTTTGGTCATTGCCTTTCAGAATCAAAGTAAATGAAGTTCTATAACATATCATTTATGGACCTATTTTTATTGATTATAAAGATACACAATTTTAGAATTTCTTTTTCTTTGAGTAATATGATTTGTGTCAAATTGAGCAGTTCTAGTGAAAATAGTTGACTTGGTGGATATAGAAATTGAAGCCAAACTAAGATTTTAAAAACACATGAATATCTATCATATTATATTAATTACTATTCTTATGACAAAACACCTGTTCAAAAGCAATGTAAGAGAAAGGGTCCATTCAGGCTTACAGTTCAAGGTGATATAGTCCATTATGGTGGGGGAAGGTCTGGTGGCAGGAGTTGGGGACAGCTGGTCTTATTGCATTTGCAGTTAGGAAGTGGATTGTCATGAATCTTGGTGTCCAGCTCACATTCCCCTTTTTATTTACTCCTAGACCATAGAAAGGTACAGCTCACGGTTACAGTGGGCCTTCCCACCTCAATTAATTTAATTTAGCCAATCTCTCACAGATCTACCTAGAGAGTTGTCATCTAGTGATTCTGGATTCTATCAAATTAACAACCAAAATTAACCATCACACACACAAACACAAACACACACACACACACACACACACACACACACACACACACACACACACACACACATTGGGTGGGAAGAAATGGTACTGAGGTGTCCCTATGAACACTTGTGTGCTCATGAGTTGGGACACATCTGACACCCAGTAGGCTTGAACTGATTTTTTTTCAGATGTACCAAGACTGTGGGATAGCTTTGGCCCTGTCATACTCCTCAAATACATCTTAAAACATTCATAGTTTAAATGAGCCAGGAAATTTCTTCTGTCTTTAAAATTAACTCTCTACTCAAACTAAAAACATCAGTTATTGAGAGGCTGGGCAAGGTTGTGAATCTGAGGTCAGCGACATAATAAAATAAAAACTTGTTTCAAAAACAGAAAGAGAAAACACACACACGCACACGCACACAAAGATAAACTACTTCTCACATCTATGAGTAATCAGTGAAGAGTATACTATGAAGGATTGAAGGAACTCAGACTTAGATGTGCCCTATGCTTCTTGAGTACTTCATTACATTTCTAATCAGTTGCATTAATTCCTCACACTTCTCTTGGCAGACTCAAGATTATTCCTTACTGCTGCTGCCTGAGGCACCCTACTTGTTTTGCCTGCATTGCCGAGGGCTTGCCCATAGAAGCAATGTTAACCTTGCAGTAAAAGTGAGATAAGTCTTTGCGTGCATATTCAAAACATATGGGATGAACTCATTCTTTCTGTGAAAGACTAACCATGTATTCTGCCTGAGAGAAATTTATCCCTTCATGGAAGCTTCTGTTAATAATGTCTGATTACTCCATGAGTCTCTTGCTGCTTTAAAAATAACTCCCAACTCTCTGCCTATTGAACTCTCTCAAACCTGCCTAAAACGATAAACTGGAAACGCTCTCAAACTGTGTCTCATTCCAGATGACTCTAGGCAATGCCACACTTTCACATTTTGTCTTTTGAATCTTACAAAACATTGGTTTGTTTTGTGAGGAACTCAAATTTATGCCAAATTGGAATTTCCTGGTTCCTTTATTAAATTTCTCCCATACTATTCTTATTTCTCTTTGAAACTATCTAACCTGTTTGTTGTTTGAGTTTTAATAAATCATGACCCCAAAGCCAGCTTAGCAAGGTGATCAAGCAGTGAATTCTGTCTTTAAACAAATACAAGGCCTGGATGACCTTAGGCAAATTATGGAATTTCTCTGAGCTTCTATTTCCTCATCTGTAATATAGCTATAATACTAATTAGTTGTAGGTTTGCTGTCGAGATATATATATATCACAATAGTTAAAACATAGGCACATATAAAGGCATAAAAGTGAATATTCACAATAAGCTCCATATAATTATCAGATGTTACATTTTATTTGCCACCCAAGTATGCACTGGAGGATAACATCTTCACATAAAGAATCAGCTTGTATTAAAAACGCACTACACTAAAGACTCTTATGCAAACCCATGAAGTACCATCTGTACCCCAAGGGAGGATTCCTTCATTAATAAATATGTGAAACATGTGGCATGGGACAACTAAATAATGATCTTGCCAGCGTTGACCTCCCAGAATGCAGCAGGATGGGCCCAAGATGCTATAAATAACCAGAAAAACAAAGTGGAGGAGGAAAGTAAGAGAGGTCACAGAACAAATGAATAAATATTCTGCCCCATCCTTTGGACTCTGTTTGTTTTGGATCAGCTCTTCACAGCATTGCATTCTTTGTGGAACACAGACTGTACCTGGGTCCCATTTAGCACATTTAAGTAATGAGCAGCAAGCATGGTCCAGGATTTTATACTGTGGAAAGGCCACACTTGATCAGAGAGATCAAAGGTCACCAATTCTCCCTAGGGGTATCTGACTAGTGTTAAACACTGTGAAGTGCTATGGAGAATATTTATTACAAAATATGTTTTTATTCTAAACATAACTTAATGGTTTTCCTTTTAAATTATCTAAGCTGTCATGAACCAGCCACTTGACCATGAGGTAGACAGCCGTCAGATCCTTCCATTGTATTCAGCTACCTGGAGCAGAGTTGACAATCCAGCAACATGTGGAGAACTGGCCACCCTCCTAGGGTCCTCCAGAGGTTATAAACAACACAAGTCACACAGGGGACACTACTCCACAGAGTCCTAAGTGTGGATTCTTGTGAAATAACTGAATGTGGGGTTATCACAAAAATTGGTAACAGTAAAGAGTTTCTGAATATGCCAGGAAATCAAAAGTGTCATGGATCTGAGGTGCTTCTGGAAGCATCACTTGTGTCACTTCACTGCAATCCTGGATCTGTTTGTGGCTTCCATATAGGAGCCTTCAGTCTGTGCAGCACCTCTTTCATGCTGTAACATCATGCCTGATAAAGGCTTCCCAACTTGTCTCTTATACTTGTCAACTTGGCCATGTGCGGAGTTGTTTGAGCTGGTTTCCTAAAGAAAAGACCACAGTCTTGGGCTTCCAGAAGCAACAGCTAGAAGGCTGCTGGACCAGGGCTATCAACCCTCAGCTCACTCAGTATCTGGGAGTTAACGTGGAGCCAAGAAGAGGAAGCATCAAGACTATGGATGGGACTGTGACCATCTGAACAAAAGCAGTGCAGCTCCTGGCCACTGGATAGTTTCATTAAGAGAGAACATTCAAAGCTTGGTGGCTGTACCCTGTAGCTGCTGGATGCTGGGCCATGGGTACTCACAACCCAGAACAATGTGCCCTGCTCCCAAGCACCAAGATCTCTAAATCTCTCATTCTATAAGTTTAATGATAATAATAATTAATAATAATAATAGTTTTCGAAGTGATAGTGTCTAGCTTTGAAAATCAGAGCAATAAAATTCTGACCTGAACATCAAGAGCTACAAGTCTGGATTTCCATGTTTGGAGCACAGTCCATAAGCCCATAAACCTCTGGGTACTATTCAGATTTCCATCCAAATAAAGCAAATGAAGTTTCCTCCAAATTTATGCATTCCCCTCAAAGTTCCAAGAAAGCTCTACCATATTATTTTATAAGATGTGTAAAGCACTTTGCAATGTAAATACCAACAATATGAGACTCTTACAGTGAGTTTGCTGAAGGAACCTGTCATGGTTTAATCCAGGTGTCCCCCACAAACAAATGAATGTGTTCTGATAGATTGATCCTCAGCTGATGGCAATTCGGGAATTAGAACCTCACTAGAGCTGTGTTTGTTGGGGCAGGCTTATGGGGGTTATAAGCCAGCTCCCCCTTGCCTGTATTTGGCACACCTTCCTGCCGCTGTTTGCAGTGCTGTGGCAGAGCTGATGTCCAGCCCTCTGCTCATGCCATTGTTTTCCTTGCCAGGATGAAGTCTCCCCTTGAGTCCATAAGCCAAATAAACCCATTTCTCCACAAGCTGCCTTTGCTTGGGTTCTTTCTGTGCAGCAACTAGAAAGCTGACCGCAACAGAACCTAAACTTTGAAAATGGCTGTGTCTACACAAAACTCAGAGCCAAGCTACAGCCTATGCTTAAAGACGTTTCCTGCTGAAAATGCTGGGGAAAGGAGTCTGCTGCAGAAAAACTCCTGTATTTATTGTGCAATCTTTATAAAGAAACCTGGGAACTCTACGGGGACAAAAGGGCCAGGAGGGCTCTGGTGTAACTGAGCCATCCGCACAGAGCCTAGCTGTGGACAGTGAAAAGTAGCACAGCTTGTACCACATTTCATTAGGTGCTGAAATCCTGAAATATTTATGAGACTATTAAGAAAGTACCAGGGAAGAAAATCTTTAATAAGCCATCTTACACAACAGAAAAATGAACTCTGAAATACAAGTGTAATGTAGGGAAATGGGCAGCACTGATGGTTTCCTGAGGCCTGTTCTATTAGTATTTGAAAACACAAATATTGAAAATGTTAGAAAATGACAAGGTATGTTTTTGACCACTTAGGCAGGAGAAAAATGAAACATGTAATTATGTGATGCACCTTTTTTTTTTTTTGGAGAGGACTTCAGAGAGAAAGGGCTGAGTATGGCTGCCAATTGAGACTCAGTAAAGAGCTAGTGGCAGAAAAAAATAGCCCAGTCCAATCTCTCCCAACCAACATCCCACATCCTAAGATGCAGAGCATCTTTGTGATTTTGACTAATTCAAGCAGAAGCATAAGGAAAAGCCAAAGGCCAGGGACAACCAGGGGGTGGAAAAACACCTCCCCCCCCACACACACATGGAATTAGTTCAAGAGGCAGGGGTCATATATCAATTCAGTGAAAACTGAGCTTTTAGTGGATACCATGGCCACTTGGAATGAGACCTTCTAATTCTCATAAGGGTGGTATCATGGGAAAGCTCATGGGATTATCTTAGAATGACACCCAATCTTCTTGGACCAGGACTATATTGGATTGTTGTGTAGCACAAGCTGGCACACGATGCTTCCAGGAGATGGTTTTGTTGACTTCCACTCAATGCATTCACATTGGATTAGGCATGACTGCTGACCCTGGAGCTCCTCCAGCACCCCAGAACCCACATTAAAAGGAATCCCTGGCCATGCAGGGCAATTGAAATCCCAGTGCTGGGGAGGAAGCAAGCCAGCCAGTCTAGGCTACTTGGAAAGTCCCAAGCCAGTGACAGATCTCATCTTGTAAAGATAAGAGGAGCTGGGAGATGACTCAGTAGTTAAAGTTTTGAAAAGCTTGCCAGTCCAGGTTCAATTCTCCAGAACCCAGTGTAAGTGAGATGCACAAAGTGGCACCTGTCTAGAGTTGATTCACATACACACACACACACACACACACACACACACACACACACACACAAACTCAGGAACTTGCATGTACAGAAAAAAAGATGTATAAGTTAATTTTTTCCATCGGAGTTGGCCAATAAGATCTTGGTAATAGACTATTACAGTATTTATAACAAATCATATCCCATCAATAATGGCGTATCGGGCTGGAGAGATGGCTCAGCAGTTAAGGCACTTGCCTTCAGTGCCTAAGGCCCCAGGTTCAATTTTCAATTCCCCAGTACCCACATAAGCCAGACCCACCCTCCCTCCCCCCCTCTCTCTTTCTGTATTTCTCTGCTTGAAAAATAAATAAAAAATAATGGTGTATCCTTTGTTCTATGGAAGCTCTGGAAGCCTTTTTATTGTAGATCTCCTTCTTGAATCACTTCGAAGGCAGAATTTTGAGTCAATTTATAAAGACATAAGTTCAATACACAGAGTTTAAAAACAAACATAACTAATTACTAATATCCATAGGGAAACTACACACCATTCAAGAGATTGAAGAGATTCCAGTGAACATTCAGGGGACTTGCCTATTCATGACAAAGCTGTGATAACTAACTTACAAAACCATTCACCACATAAGACCTGAAACTCTGAAAATCCTGGAAGAAAAAATAGGGGGGAACTCTATGAAATAGGAGTAGGAAAAACTTCCTGAACAAACCTCCAGTAAACCAGGAAGTACAGCAATCACTCAACCAATGGGATCCCATCAAGCTAAAATGCTTCTGTACAGACCAACTTACCATACTCAAAGCCAATAGACCAACATCAGGTTGGGAGTTAATCTTTGCCATCTACAATACAGATAGAAGTCTAATATCTAGAACTTACAAAGAACTCAATAAATTAAATAATAAAATTTTGAACAGCCCTCTCACAAAATGGGCCTCTGAGCTCACCAGGGAATTCTCTGAGAAAAAAATTACAAATGGCCAATCCTCATTTAAGAAAATGTTCAACATTGTGGATAATCAGGGAAATGTGAATCAAAACAATGAGATTCCACCTTACTTAAGTAAGACTGGCAATCATTAAATAATCTACCCACAACAGGTGTTGGTGAGGTGTTCACTGCTGGTGGGAATGCAAACTGGTACAACCACTATAGAAAGCAGTGTGGGGGCTTCTGAACAGGATGGATATAGAACTACCAGTTGACCCAGCTATCACTTTACTGGGCATATGTCCTCAAGACCCCTCGTTTCAGCACAGAGACATCTATCTGCACTACCATGTTTATAGCAGCTCAATTCATAATAGGTAGGAATTGGAGCCAACCTAAAAATGCCCATCACTAGATGAATGGATATCAAATATGTGGTACATATACACCATGGAATTCTACTCAGCAATTAGGAAAAATGATATAACAAAATTCAAAGAAAAATGGATGGACTTGGAACAGATCATACTCTGTGAACTCACACAAGAACAGAGAGAAAAGCGCTACAAATTCTTCCTTACCTGTGGCCCCTAATCAGGTTAAACTGAACTGTAAGTAAATATGACTAGTAAATCAGGTGAAAGGCAAAGGGGACGGAAGGAAATGGGGGCAGATGTGGAAACAACAGAGGGGGGAGATGTACACATACCTAAACTAACAATAATCTGACTCCATGGAATCCTAGCTTCTGTACAACAAGTTCCAGAAGCAGTTAGGACCTCAAAGGGAGGGAGGGGTGGAAGCCTACCTATGGTACAAAGGATGCTGACCTCTCGCTCCCTGACCCAGTAAGTAGTTACCTCCCACAATGAGCTGTTGATCAGAGTGACCCACAGGGTCCCTAAAATAAGACAAACTTTTGTCACAGCCTTTGAATACCCACCTCAGGCAAAAGATAAGGCCCTATTGCTAAAGATTCCACAGACTGATATCACACAACACTGAGAGACCCTGCTGAACCCAGAAATGAAATCAGTTCCCAGAAGGGCAGCCTGGGTAATGCCTGAAGGTGTTGCACGAGCTGCCAGGGGAAAAAGACCAACAATATTCTGAGAGAGCAGGAGGCATCTTCAAGTTACACCAACTGATGGCCTGAGAGTGCAGAACACACTGCTATATGGCACAGACAAGCAAGTCAAGAAGTGCCCATCTGTGCAATAGTGGCACCCAACCTAGGTGGGTAATCAACAGCTGATTATGAGGTTCGCTCAGTGGCAGGGAACCCCTGACTGGTACAGGGACCCAAGGCAACCTTGAATGGGGACCAAGAACCCCATCTCTGTGGGAAAGTCCTCACTAACCATAGGTCCTCAGAAAGGCTACACCCTCCAAACGCTCACCAGCCTAGCAATATTTGTCTCAATTGACCAATAATAATCTCACTCTCCGCTGGAGACTCTTTGTATCTTTCAGAAAGTAACCAGAACTGGGAACTACCGAACTCCACCAAAGGGACCTGATGTGACAGGGGACATCCAAGCAGGAGACGATCCATGTAGAGCCCAAACACAACCTCTAAGGAATTGGGATGATAAGCAAAGCATCTATTCCCACAGCAAGGCAGATAACCTACAGAAGGGCGATGGAGAGAGGCACCAAGGGTGCCCAAAATTGTCCAAAACACAAATTTAGAGACTTTTACAAACCTAATAACTATGGAAAATTTGAATTCACCCACTATGACTCAGGGAAATTTGTGGAAGAGGGGGTGGAAAGAATGTAAGAGTCATGGGGGGAGAATAACTAATGCATAAAAGGGAATGTTATCATGGATTCAATGGCTTTATCTAATAACCTATGATACTGAGCATATTGTTGTGTTAATATATATAATTTTAAGCCAATAAAAACATTTAAAAATGAAAAAAAATCATCATTTGGCAGTTAGAGAAGCTCAATAGTGACACACTGTGCTATGACACATGCCAAGAAGGTCAGCGGATCCTAGGATGCATTCCCTTCCTTGCAAGGACTTCTCAGAGCACGTGGAAAGGGGGAGACCCCGGCTCATTGGGACCCATGGCGGCCTTCTCCCATATCCTTCCTTTCAGTGTTCACTAATACTGCACTGAAAACTAAGATGATGCTTATAGGTAAAAGGATGAGTGCATGCATTGACAGTGTGCGGTAGGAGATTTGTTTCTTTAAATAAAATGGATTTAAGCCTACTTTTTATGTATCAAATTTTTTTTTAAATGTGACTAGATTCCACTTCAGACTCCTGGACAATTATAGAAAAAAAAGTCCTTTGGTTGAAAATGTAGGTCCAACGGGATGGCTCTGAGAAACCAGGAGCAAGACAGATAGAAATAAAAGACCAGCCACGTAGACTATGAACATGGGGCAACAATTGAGGGATGTCCTTCCATGTCCTGTACAGCAGCCTGATGGGAAAATAGGCACTGTCATCGCCTCTGGGTGCTAAGGGTGGTGTAGCGGCTGCTGTTAGCTTCTATTTATTGAAAGACAATTCCCGGTGTGCCTGTGTTCCCACTGTCATTTCAAAGTAAATAACCTTGGGAGTCAGAGATTATAGTCACTTTTCAAGCAAAAAATAGATTTGTTGATAATTCACTCTTAAAGAAGCAGAGCCCTCAATCTTGGGGTTTTCTCCCTGTGACATAATTCTCTGCTTTGCAAGATGTGGCCTGTCCCTTTGCATGTGTCCCTGTAGGGATTGAGGCAGGGAGCCACTGCAAACAGGACATGATTAATGCAGTCCTCTGTCTCTGACCCAGGAGGTTCACAGCTTCCAGCACCAGGAATTTGTAGCAGATTCTTAGTTACATAGTCAGTAGGTCAGATCCCCAGATCTTCGAGTTTTAGCAATATTCTTCCTTATAAAATATGATCTGGGATATGCCAAGGAATCCATGACCCTTTGTATAGCGAGAGTTCCTTAAAGAAGGCGAAGGGATTTGAATATAAACTACAGTCGAAGAGAAAAAAAAGAACAAACTTGGATGGCATTGAGCAAGAGTACATTTCTCACAGAATCTCACAGAAGCAAACTGCAATGTTCTGTAAGTAATAAAAATAGAAATATATATTTGAAAGAAGAGGAGATATTGAACTACAGGGAAAGTAGTTGAGATAGTCGAAAGAAAATCCAGAGCAATGAAAGTGCTAATTAACTTACATATGGTAGCTCACTGTTTACAAAGCAATTCCACACACAATATTTTATTTAAGACCTACAACAATCTTTGAGATAGTCCTCATTATTCCCTTAATTACACAGCTGAGAAAATTAAAGTTGAGAAAGGTTATATAACTTGATAAAGGCCAAACCAACTCTGTTAAGAAAATAAACAGAAGAGGCAAATTTGAGTCCTTGAAAAGAGCCTCAACATAGAATTGACACTTGGCTTTGCAATTTTTTTGTCTCAAGTTTCTCCTTCTTATATTACAAATCTTCCAGTTCAGTTTTGCCCCATTAGGCTCTTGGAAGCATGTATTTCCCTCCTAAGTGGAGGAAGAAAATCCTTCTATGAACCCTGCACACTAAGTGTTCCCTCTCTTTGTTTCACTGTCAGGATGCTATTAAAATAGCTCATATAGCTGGGCGTGGTGGCGCACATCTTTAATCCCTGCACTCAGGAGGCAGAGGTAAGAGGATCACCATGAGTTCAAGGCCACCCTGAGACTATAGAGGAACACCCTATCTCGAAAAACCAAAAAAAAAAAAAAAAAAAGCTTATATCTTTTCTCTCTGCTCTCTGCTTCTTTCCATTTCCATATGTCCCACGCCACCCACAATGCTGAAAAAATTATTAAAATCCCCTTTAGATTCTAAATCTAAAACATGTACACCCATTTTGTTTATCAAACTTAGACCTCATATTCTTTTTGGTTTGTTGCTTCAGTCTAGTTGTTTTTGATTGGATTTGTTCCTTTTGGAGACAAGGTTTCTTTATATAGCCCTGGTTAGCCTAGAACTGTGTCTCTGAAAACCAGGCTGGCCTTGAAATTTACAGTAATTCCCCCATGCCTCTACCTCTGGAATTGTGGGATTGCAGGTGTTGTCACCACTACCAGCAACACCTCACCTACAGAAAACAACACTTTTTGTCTTCAGGTGTGGAACAGCATTCACTCACACATTTTCTTCTCCCTTCCTGATTATTTGATAACTCTTTTCATCACTGTCTATCTCATCTCTAGCTCTTCCACATGCCCTGATCTCTCCCCTTTCTTATTGCCAGCTCACTGTTGCCCCTGGGTACCTCATTGGTAATCCTGATTTGATAACTATTCACAATGCCAGGGCACACTTACTCTATGTCTGAATTCATTTTGAGTTCCAGACCTGTATGTCCACCTGCCTAATTTACACCTCAGTGCGATCCCCTGTAGAATCCTATGATTGAATTATTTAAAGCAAAACTTTCTACTTTCTCTCTTTACTTTTTCATTTTGTATTGTTTCTTTTATTGAATGCCACATTGACTTAATTCAGCAAGATGAGACATTATATTCCTCTTCCTTATTTCTCATATTCCAGTGGTAATTGCATTTGGTTCACTTTCTACCAGATACTCTCTCCAATAATCTGCTTACTCCCATGATGCAGTGCTTCAGCCTTCATATAACCTTGCATTTCCAGCAAACTGTATAGGTAAATATGGACCATAGCTTTTAGTTCCCCCTTCAGTAAAAAAAAAAAAAAAAAATAGTGTATATTTACATCTCTTCCAAAATTCTATCATTCACTTATCTACAATGAACATCATCAATGTCTCCCTAAGTTGATAGACAGCCTCTACTAAAGGTATTCATGGACCCACCTTGGTGACTGTGGCTGAATTCTGAATCCTTATCATCAGGACTTACCATACGTTCACATGTACACACACATACTGTACATGAAAATGTAACTCAAGGGCCGGTAGGAGGCCAAGGCTCAGGTCTACAACCTGGTCTCACCTGTAATTTGGGGTTAGAGGGCGGAGACCTGGGTGTGCAGGCTGGTATGGAGCAGCAAGGTGGCTTGCTTACCTGGCCTGGAAGGCGGGGTCAGAAGGAGGGGTTGTGGGGTGCAAGGGCTCATGGGGAGTCAAG
>PVHP010010172.1:27122-48494 GCA_004024765.1 Zapus hudsonius | reverse complement strand
AATCCTCTTGTGATTTCAAATCTTACATGAAAACATGTTCCTATTTTGCTTTCTTCTTTTGCCATTGTCATGTTTTGGTGTCTGCTCTGTAAGAGTCAATGTGATGCCTCTTGAACAGAAATCCATTGGTTTAAGTCAGATATAGACAGATGGGTCTGTGCTTGCTCAGGGAGTAAAGCTGAAGTGGAATTTGTCTCATTGTGACACCCAGAGACCAACCTGTTCAGATATTTACAGTGTTACTTAGTTAATATTTAAATATTTATCAATTCTCTCCTATACCTTCAGCTCTGTGCTAAGGACTGGGATTTATTAGGAAGAAAAGACAGAACAGTTTGCCATGTTGATCTTGCTTTCTGACAGCTCCGCAGAAGGATGGACTCAGTGTGGCTTTTGTATGTGATAGATGGTAATGGTGAAAATGAAAGACTGCACATAACTATCAAAGTAGTTCTTTTGAAGGATGATTATAAATTGAAGTTATAGAGAGACTTTAAAAAACAGTAATGAAAAATCGTTCCATGTGAAGCCCATTTATGAGTAATTGACCACAACATGCATTCATAGTGAGGACTGGAGTTAAGCTTGTGTTAGATAAGTGTTTTAAAGTTTTAAATCCATTGTCAGAATTACTTTATATATCATGATTTATTAGAATAATCCTGAAAATTATAGTAGTGATGCTGTTAAATATTGACACTTTCTCTAATCAGTGTTTTGATCACATTTTTGTCGATTTATTTCTTCTGACAGCTTTATAATTCACTTGCCTTAATATTGCCTTATTTGAAATATCTATAAGATAGTAAAATAAATTTTCTTTGTGATGTCAAGATAAATTCCTATAAAAGCAATTAATCATTCAACCAATGCAAGCAATGGGCTTTAGAAAGACAGATGGTCCTAAATGAAATCCTTGGATGACAAAGAAAGAAAGGCTGAGCTGGAGTTACTTCAACCACTCACCTAAAGCCTTGCTGGACACAAGACGTCACCTTTGTAAGGTTCTGGCACAAATGGATACTGAGATAATCAGAGTCAATTGATTATATCATTAGACCCTCATTGTATGTTAATTATTTTTAATGTAACTACAATAAGCAACAACAGCAAATATGGCTACAGAGAATTAACATTGATTTAAAATTTTTGAAATTAAATAAATGAGAAGCATTATTTACATCTGAGTTATTATTTCTGCAAGTATATACATATATATATATATATTGATATTTATTATAATAAGACTAAGCCTAGTATGACCTCCTTGTTAGGAAAGAAAACATTCTGGAATTATTTACACCCCTCCTTCATTTATAAGTATATTGAAAAAAATTGCTTCCCAAGGAATGGGAAGCATGTTGGGAGAAGGAATAAAGAATAGCTATTTCTCTAGAGCAATGAGGTACACAGAGAGTACATTCAGTATCACAAGACAGACTGTTGGAGTCAGTTTCTCTTTGCAAAGACAAACATCCAACCAGAAACAACTTATGGGAGAAGATTTATTTCAGGTTTAAAGAGTCTGGGGTAAAGCATCAATGGTGAAGAAGCTGGCTCCAAGCAGAAAGACATCACACTGAGGTACCAAGGAAGCTTTCTAAACAACCTTCTCTCCAAAATGCTGCTGAAAAGCATCATCTAAGGAAACATGGTAAGGTGCTTCCTTCTCCAATGGAAGTCACCATGTGCGACACTGTAAGAGACAAGCAGTGGAAATACGTGACAGCAGCAGGAAGCTGGCCTTGCACACTGACTATGTGAATTCACCAGAGAAGACAAACACAGGGGAGACAGGGACTCCAGGAGGCTGCTGAGCAAGTGCAGTGTGGGATTAACACTGTTTCTACCATGCAGTCTAAAGACCAAGAAAACCACTTAGAGGACACACATGCATTATTCAAAAAAAAATAAGAAGAAAATTTAGAGCTAAGAGGCAGTGAATTTTTAATTTACAAAGTATTAAATTGGATTAATTGTTATTAAGAGACACAGGTTGTTCAAGGTGCCCTAAGAATACAAGCTGCTGGGAGCTTCAGTCGTTAAAAATACTTGAATGCAGGGCCTCCTGCCTTGAGCTCAGTTCTTAAGTCACCAATATAAAATTTCATAAGCAAACAGAGAGAGAGAGAGTGAGAGAGAGATTGAGAAAGAGAAAGAGGAATAAATAAAAACAGAATTCAAGCTTCATGCTATTAAAAGCATCTTTAAATTACCTAAGAGGAACATAATAGACAGAATTGTAAAATGACTCTCATCTCTTCTCACCCTCATTCTGTCAATATGATGGAATATCAGACAAAGTGAAAGATATCACATGGTAAAAGGGATTTTACAAATGCGGTTAAGTTTACTACTCAGTTGACTTTGAATTAATAAAGGGGATTATAACCACAGGAGCTCATCAAATTACAGGAAGCCTTTTGTTTTTTAGCAGATAGTTTTCAAATCAGAAAACTTTTCCTGTGAATGCAAAAGAGGTGTTAAACGAGATTCCAGATATAAGAAGGTGCCATTGCTATTGAAGACTGAGGAGTGTGAGAAATAAAAAAGAATTAATCCTCCTAAATTAATGAATATTAGCAAAGATGTTAGGCACTTCACTGCCATAACTGTGAGAAATTGAATTCTGGCAACAGCCTCAATGAGGTAAGAAATGGAGGCTTTTCCATCTAAGAATCAGTCATGATCAACACCTTGACTGAACCTGGGAAGAGAACCTACTTGGAGATCATAAACAGACGTCATTTTAAGAGGCTACCTTTGTCCTTTGTCATATTTTATGGATCAATGTGAAACCAATCCAATGTGTGACAGATAATGAAATCATGGTAAATTATCAATAAAATAATGTATTAGATTTTTATGCTAATAATAAAAGCATAATAGATCTTTCCATCACTTTAAAAGCCAAGCTAAATATAGATTTTTGATATGTTTCTATGGCAATAATATCCCCTCTACATTCCTACAGATATAAATACATTCATAATTTTATTATAGCTATTGTTCATCATTTCTTCATCATATCTTTATAGTGTGTCTTCTTTAGTGTGTTTTAGCTTGTGAGAATGAGAAGCACTTCAGGGGATTACTTTCATTCATCAGACACTTATTTTTCCACACTACACTTAGCCTATAGTTCACATGTATTTCATCTATTTGAACAATATGAACCACAGGCCCTAAATCATAGGTGACTCTGCATGCAAATATGAGTGGCCATACCTTAAGAATCCATGGTGCTGCAAATACCATGTTCCTGATATGGGGAAATATTGGCACAGTTATATTTGGCTTTTACCATTGAATTTTCCCACAAAATTTGTGTCATCTAATGCAAAATAACTATACAAAATGACAGAATTAAGTCATAATACACATTTATTCTAATTTAGTAAATTAGGAAAAAGAGAGTTGGATGGGAAATTCTCCCAGTAATCATGTGGGAAGTTACAGAGTTCTCCAGCCACCAGTGTGGAGAGAACACGTGTCAGAGAGTTTAACAGAACTTATATTATTTAGCTAAATAAGCAGCCAAAGAAGACATAGCAGAAAGTTCCTGTTATGAGGAGAGATTCATGAGAAAAAAAGTCTGGAGCCTGCCCCCACTCCAGCCATTAGCTGGAAAATCAGAGAACCTTCTGCAGCCAGGCTATGTGGGGAAAAAGAGACTGATTTCCTCTGGGGAAGTGAATTTTAGTCCTTCCCAGGTGAGTCAGAGAGACAGCTGATTGGTTCATATTTGACCAATCAGTTTTAGCACCTAGTTTGTAGCTCTAACTAGAGGACACCTCACACTCAAGGGGAGGAGTGGAAGGGGAGGGGTGGTCCCTGCAGATACCTGACCATCACATTCCAATGATTCATGAAGATTTTATATAACAGAGCAGAGGAAGACCAATCATGACGATTTTCAAATAATTGTTGGAAACCTATGGTATGTGGGTTACTACACCAATGTGAGGAAATGTCTGCTATGGGCTTCAGAAGCTATCTGACGACATTCTTAGATTTTTGGTTTGGTGGTCATGGGCAGTCTTTTAGAACATACCAAAAGGTTTCCTATAACCATAATACTACAGAATGTGCAGTCGAGCAAAGAGTTTGGGAAAAATATAGTTTTTAAGGGGACCTAAAGAAAACCCAAAATATCTCTGAACCTATGAAATTCCAAACTTTTAGGATGTTTGAAGTAAGTGCATCAGCTGCTTGGATATTTTAGATCATAGTCTAAACAATATTTATTGAGTCTCCATGGTCTTAATTTGAAAACTGATAATAATTAATATTTTTTCTTTGATTCTGTAGGGCTATAATTAGTTTTCTTGAAATAGTATTTTTTTTCATTTCTTGAAACAAAATATTTATATCCTATCTTGTCCTTCAAGTCCCTGTGTAACCAAGGGTAACCTTAAATTTCTGATTCTTCTGTCTGTGCCTCTAGAGTACTGGAAGTATAGCTCAGCTCTACCATACCAGGTTACAGGCAGAGCTGAGGGTTCTACTCAGGTCTCATACATCCTAGGCAAGCACTCCAGAAACTGAGATACACCCAGCACAATGATAAAGACTTTCAAAATATTCTAAATCTTTCAAAACATTGTGAGGCATTTGTTTGACATTACTAGATGCCGTTGGATCAGCTCAAAGCTCTCAATGAGCTGCAAATTGCAAATGTTAAATGCTTTATGTTTAACTAGAACATCAATTTTTAAATTACTCAGTGATAATTATTTGAAAATTAAACTCTTTTTCTTTAAACTTAACTTTTATGAGTATCATATTCCTTTAAGTATGTTCAGTAACTCCCATTTTGCTATACATTCTCAGATATATTAGTGTAAATGGTAAAATATTTCAAGCAATAGTACCTGTAATATTTTGTTATTTATCTTTTATAATTCTATTTTTATTTTATTAAAATGGTTTTATGTAATTATATATTATGTAAAGTAGTCGACTACATTAAACAAAGATCAAGGCAAGAATGATTAATGCTTTGAAATTGTAATTTTTAAGGCAACAGAGTGATATTGAAAGATTTTAAAAAGAAAAAAAGTTGAACAAATATTCACATTTCATATTACATAAAAATTTCAAGATTCATAAAATATGTTCAAAATATAGACAGATTACAGAGACTTGGTCTCAGGACATGAAATAAAGGACAGGAGAAAACTCAGGATTTAATATATTTTGGTGGTATAAGCAAAATTTCAGTGTTGGCTAATGTATTGGAGGTGAGAAAAGATGGCTTATAAGATTTCATGTTGAACAAATCAGTGAGTGATTAGGAGTTTACTTAATCAAGAAGGGCTTGGAGACAAAGAGATTTAAGGAGTGTTGAGAGTTTATCATGTGATTTGCATTTTTATTATTCATTTTATAATGTTTAATTGGAGACTAAGAAGTATGCAGATGCACTTGTTTTTTTTTCATCCTTAGGAAAGACAATTTTCAGGACATTTAATAGTCATATTAAGCAATTTAAGCCAGTCTGAGAAAGTCATTTCTCTCATTTATAACCCAAGCATTTTATATAGGTTCATTAAGATGTATATATATATATATATATATATATATATATATATATATATATATATATATATATATACGATATATGTGATATGAAAGCAGAAATGAAACTGTCTAAGAAAGAAAAAAAGGAACCAATGAGGGAAGAGAAGTAAATGGGCAGTAATTAGGTGTGGGGATGAAAGTAATCAAAGTAAAATATACCAGTTGTGTGAAAGTGCCCTTATGTAGTCATACAGTACCATATAAGTCAGAATACACAATGAAACTAACAATGCACTATAGAGTCTTGAGAAATGACTCAGTGGTTAAGATTCCTGCCTCCAGAACCTAAGGACCAAGGTTTGATTCCCTAATACACAAGTAAGCCAAATGCACAAAGTGGTGAATGCATCTGGAGTTCTTTTGCAGTAGCTGAAGTCCTTGGTGCAACCATAACCCCCTCCCTCTTTCTGTATCACTCTGCTTGAAAATAAATAAAATGTTTAAAAATACACTATAAAAATAAAATGAAAAGAATCTTTAAAGATATGAAAGACCCCAAGAAAATGGAGAGGTCACAAGTGTTGGATACTGTGGTTGATCACGGTCAAATCACAAAAACACTCAGATGATTTACCCAAGATGATTTTGGTACATGGAGATAAATGAGCATATTGAATTCCAGGGCTGATATGAGATCATGAGGTCTTGACAAATGCAGTTGATGAGGATGAAGTACTGCCTGAAGTAACCTGAAACACGATAGAGCTGAGTTCAAGGTACGCTTTTATGTGCATAAGGTAGAAGAATTTGGGCCATGAATGGAAATTACCAAAAGGCTAAATTGTTTGCTGATGCTGAAGTAATGAAATATACATGGAAATGCAATGCTTTTGGCAATGGAACTCAGAGTACATGAAGTTACATGAAGCATAGAGAATCCCATTCCCCAAGTTAACAACAGTCTGTGAAAATGGATTTGAATGTACTTTTGATGGAAAATGAGGTCCTCCATCCTTTGATAAAATATATTTTCTCAATGAAGGTGAGGAAAACATAATATTGAATTTGGCCTGATGAAACAGATCAAAGAGGAGACAGAAATTACCATTCCAGAAAAATGGAATTTGACCAACAGAATAGGTACAATTGCTGAATACTTTAAAAACACATATGACTTTTTTGATAGTTGTTTAATTTTTAGATGTTTTGGCAATGGATATAACATTTCTCTACCACTAGCCAGATACCAGGACACAAAAGAGAAAAGGTAGTTAGAGTCATAGCTGATATCTACTGAGATGAACAAAAATTCAGTGAAACTCTTCTTTTAAAAATGTGATCAAAAGGGAATAAAGTGAATCTGCATTCTCTCTGATTATTAACTAAGAAGGTTGTGTTCTAGCACAAGAAACTAAAACAAAAGGTTAATCACATTGAAGTTAAAGCACAGACTGCTGCTGCCTGTGGTATGCAATGAGAAGTGGCTTTGAAACATACCAAATATCCTTATGTCTTTCTAGATTGCAGTGGGTATGTTTGGTGGCTATTTATACATTTTAAAAATGAAATGAAATATAAGTAAACTTGCCTTAGCATTCTTGGGAAAACATAACTTGCTTTTGAAGGAGCTTTCTCCCTTTAGTGTTTTTTTTTTCTCTTTTGTCAGAAATATTTTCTTTGTACCAAATGTTCCTGTGCCATTTTTGCCAGAGGCATTCCCCAGCAGCAGATTTTGTTTTGAAACTTTCATCCTTTTTCTCATTCTTTATCTTTGTTTCTCAGTTTGTTTATTTTTGCCATAGAAAACAGAGAGAAAGATAGATAATCGAATATAGATAGATGATAGATTATAGATCATGGATAGATGATAAATACATAGCTACATCAATAGATGGATACAAAGGTACATAGATAGATGAAAGAAAATTTCTAAGTCAAGATGAAGAAGGCAAGGAAAATTCTGGGAACATAGGAAGGAAAACGAGCCCCTTACTCCTCAGTCTGTTTGAATCCTCTAAAAAGTGAGAATCAGACATTCCAACATGCATAGCATTTGTGATAAAGGTTGCTGGCTTAGAAATACTATTGTAGCAAAATGAGCTCTAGCTAGCTCACTGCCCCCCCCCCATCCCCTGCATTCATTGTTACATTCTTCAGGCCACAGATGGCCAGACCCATGGCATGAGCAGAGAAACTACCAGAGCTTTGAAGTTCAGTGAGGTAAAAGAAGTAATTGTTTTAACTGTGATAAGGAAGTTAGGAAAAGATGAGGCTGGAGAATACCTAGGGAGGTTTATATGAACTTCCCCGGAACCCCTTGTAAATGTGTGAGTTGCCAGGTGCTTGTAGTTTACATGCCTAAATGTCACATACACATCTCTGTATCCTTGAAAAATCTCTTTGTAACTGAGGTTCATGGCCAATGCTTCATTTATGTTTGGACCCCTGGACCTGGGTGTAAAATTAAAAGTCCCCTCTCCTCTTGCTGTGAAGGCTTTGTCTGTTTATTACTGGATATTTCTACAATACTATTATTTTAACTAGGAATATTTTCATATGAGAATGTTAAAATAGCAATGAGGCAGGCTTAAAGCCTGAGTGTGTATGACCTGTGGTAGAGCCTTGCTTCTTTCCAGTACTTTCTGGAAATCTATAAGATTCATGGTTTTTGTTACAGTCCAGTTTGAAAATTTTGTTTTTCATAAAGATTTATGAATTAAGTTAGCCAAACACCAAATTTAGAGGAAAAATAGGAGCTGACACTTGATCTTCAGTCCCAAAACTCTGGAGGCAGAGGTAGGAGGATGGCAGTGAGTCTGAGGCCACCTTGAGACTACAGAGTGAATTCCAGGTTAGCCTGGGTTAGAGTGAGACCCTACATCACCCTCAAAAATATTTTCTATTAAAAGATTTATAATTCAATGTAAACTTCAATAATAATGAGTTCCTTATAATTTAACCTTTTGTTTATTCTCTCCTTTTTAAGTTGATTCAATAGTGTTATCCCTGATTGCTATGGCATCCATAGATTATAACAAACAAAATGATATTTCTGAAATTCAATATATTTAAGTGAGTTTATTGTATAATTGAATAAAGTATATTTTAACAGTAATTGCTTATCTAACTAGATGACTATTAGAGAAACATATATTACATGAATTAACACCGAATGTCAAAGAAGTTTGAAGTGCAGGTAAGAAAATCCTAAAGCTTTAATTCATTGTTACATTAATTAATTCTACAAATGCATAATATTAAAGGCAGAAGCACAAGGGGATCCACCTTACCTGCCTTGGAAGGACTGGAACCTCAGCTGATCCAGTCTTATCCATGGCTGCAACTGCTTCTTGCTCACCCTAGCACACCTTGAATCCATGACCCAATCAGGTTTCTCCCTTACACACCTGAGTCTGATGGCAAGTCTCAACCTAATTGGATGACTGGACCTAACAGATCACTCACTTATCTATTCATTCACCAAATCTGGACTACCCTGGTCCCTGCTTTGTATATTCTTGCCCTTCCAAGCCTGGCTAAGAAGTGGGAAATGGGTTATTTGGGGTGGGGGGGAGGAAGTTTCTCATTGTCCCTTGTGATTCTCTACTTATTTTCTTCATGAGATGCTTTCATGCTTTGCAACGTGTGTTGATCGCTTCTTGAGTCTTTTACTAATCTCTTAGCTTTCTTCTATGTGAAAGTGAAGGGTTTGTATTTTCATGCTGTGCTTCCTACTAGTGAGTGTGTGTGTGTGTGTGTGTGTGTGTGTGTGTGTGTGTGTGTAATCTACATGTTTTGGCCTGGGCTTTTGAGTTTTAATTGTGTACGTGTCCTTTCCATAGGCTTCTTCCCTGGAGATTTCCCTGTCTCTCCTTTCATACTAATTCTCCCAAAAACAAACTTCATAATTTACACTTATCAGACTCCACTTTTTCTTTAATTCTTTCATAATTGAATAAAGAACCAAAAGTTGGGATTCATGAGCCTGGGAATTCTTCTTGGACACCAAAATCATATATCAGTATTCTGGATGCAGACACAATACAAGAAGTGAAAAATTCAAACTACTATGAAACTGTAATATGTTTATTGAATATATATAGAAACCTATATTCAAATTTCAATGACTTACTTTGATAAATAAAATAACCCTGTAGAAATACCTTTGCAATACTAACCCTAAGAAATACTTTACCACAACTTGAGATCAACATGAAAGCTTACAGAAAAAAAAAATCAAAACTCAAAAAGAAAAAAAAAACTTTCAAGTAAAGTGGTATACATGAATAATGTCCTCTTTTACTTGTAATTGTTATAATAGAGAGCAATTCTTTAGACAGTGAAAAATCTATAATATTGCTTGGCTTTGACTAAAGCCATTAAAAGTCATATAAAACTCAGATTATATACTATTCACAAACTAGTTTTTATAGTACACTGCTTGAGGAATGTACTTTATTTGTGTCATAGACTATTTAAACATACTATCAAGGATTTTAACGTAAAGATATAAAAGTATGGTTGAAAATTGAGACAGATAAGGATGGACTAAAAATAACATAATATAAAGCAAGAGGCTGCACTGTGATTAATGATGTAGTCTGTGCAATCATACAGACCTCATTTCCAATGTTCAACCACCCCAGAGAGCTGTGTCACCTTGGACGAAGTTTTAAAAGCATTTCAGCTTTGGTGTCCTAATTTGTAAGATAGGAATATCATCATCTTTCCCTCATGTAATGACAAAATTTAAATGTCAGAATGTATGTGAATGCTTAGCACAGATAAAGCCTCAGACTGAATAAGTGCTTTTGAAATGGCAGTTAGCAGAGGCAGAAATCAGGGGGGAAAAAAACAGTGCTATAAAATTGTTGTAAATCTGCTTCTAAACAGATTTTTTTTCTGTTTTTTTTTTCCTGGTATGAATTCCACAGTTTGAGATGAGGTAGTACTTGATAGAGGCTAAAATAGAAAAAGTTTTACAAACTATGCACAATTACAAAAAAAATCACTGTAATTAACCCAGTACTATAAAAAATACTTGCTATGCAACTTCAGTACTTTTCCTGGTATTTTAAGTTAATTTTATGCAATGAACATTAACCCTTTGCTTACAAAACAAAATATTTTTCTGGATTGTACATCAAAGATAGAAAAAAAATCAAATTATTCACTTATTGTGACCATTACTATAGGTAAAGGAATGTATCAAAATGGAAATTTGAAAGTTCTGTGTTTTTAAATATAATCTTTAAGAAAATCTATTATGTTGTCAGACAGCCTCATAAAGTCACCTTAGTTGAGATAAGAGGAAGGATTTAAAAAACTGGTAAGTATGCAGTTTGTATATTTTCATGATGCAGTGATACACCAGGGAGAGTAGATTCTTACATTCATGGACTTGTGACAAAACCATTGAAACCCACATAAAGCCAGATGAAACTCAAGAAACTGAATCCAGTGTAACTATCATGTGAGACGAATTTAGAGCTTGTCATGGTATTTCAGTACTCAGGTACCCCGCCTGTAATACTAGATTATAGATTTTACCAATTATAGATTATAGATTTGCTTATGGGAGTTGGGCAGTTTCAGAGGATAGTAAGGATTTTAACAACTTTGGTTGTGAAATGCATTTTGGTATTTTTTTTTTCTGTTGGCAACTAACTCAGGAGAACTCATATTCAAGAGGTTGCAGTAAACTGTGAAATTAATCTGCCACTGATATAATAAATTTGGCAGAAAATTAGTATTAATTTTCACAGTCTTCTGAAGAAGGCATGCCTTGATTACAAATCTCCAGTGAATATTTATTTAAGGGATAATTATAATCTTTATGCTGCTGAAATTTTTGCTGTGGTGGACATTGAGTATCTGAATTAATTAAAACGATAATGATGTCCACAGAGGTAATATTTATATAATTGCTCCTTGCTATGCATGTTTTTTTTTACTGTGACTTCTTGCACATTTTACTTCTCTTGCCACTGGAATAAAATTCATAAACTACTCTATTATTTTTTTTGCTGAATGTATAATTATAATTAAACCATATATTGCCCTTATCCCTCTTATCATTTGTCTTTAGTTATCTAAATAGATTAGAAATTAAGTGAAGGCAAATAATTCTTCTCTTTCTTAATTTTGACATTGTTTATAATTACTTGCTTTTAATATAAACTCACTATCTATTAATATATAGAAAGTAAAATAAAAAAGTGTAATAAAAGTTCTAATAGTTGATTTTACTCTCTTCTGTTTTCATAATGAAGAACCAGAAAGACGTAATTATGCTACACATTCATTTAAGTTTTATTGTTGTTTCACTTTCTTTTTGGAAACATATGTTTTACAGTTTTAAAATACTCTAGATTTACTGGGATAACTCAGTTTCAAACATTCTCAACACCAAATAATTCAAGATTTTTTAAATGATTGAATTTATTCTCCTAAATCCTATTCCTGACTAGTTTTCAACTGTAAATTCTTTTTATAAGACAATTTAGCACAAAGATTTGTCACAAAACTCTCATGGTCCACACATACAACCAAGATGAATTATGGGTAAGACCTGGGAATTACTCTTCTGGTGTAAATGCATTCATGTAATAAAAATACATCAAGAAATACACTGGACAACATTAGACATGAAGCAGAAACGCTGAATAATTAGCTGACAAACTAGAAGATAAGAGTTCATGTTGAGTCAGGCTGGCTCCCTGAACTGTGAAGTTCTGCTCACACTTTGAGAAGAATGAGTGTACAAAGTGCACTGGGGAAGAGAGAGAGAGAGAGAGAGAGAGAGAGAGAGAGAGAGAGAGAGAGAGAGAGGCTTTATGAGCAGGTGGTCCTCTGAAACCCTCTACTCTGTTAGTTTGAATGTGAATGTAAATCTCCCCCATACGTGAGCTATTTTTTATTAATCTTGCTACTTATGTCTCAGGCAGCCTGCTGGATGTTGGGTCACTATGAGTGGATTATTTATTTATTTATTTAGTTTTATTTATTTATTATCCATAATTAGACACATTGAAGGAGCAAATGACGTGTTGGTATCCCCAATTCCTCAATTTTGCTCTTCCCTGTCCACTATCAGCTGGGTATCCTCTTCCGTGGGCAGTCTGGATCAGTCCAGACTGATGTAGGTAGGGGTAGGGGGTGATTATGGATAGCCTAGGAGTCAACCGGGTTCCACACCCCTTTGTATGTGGTTACTGAGGGGGGGCATGTCTCTGGATATTCTCCTCCACCATGGCTATTGCAGTCTTTCTGCCCACTCTTCCACTGAGTTCCCTGAGTCATGGTGGGTGAGTATTAAGGCTGCTTTATTTTTGAGGTCTTAGGGGGGTCTCTGTACTTCTGCTTTAGGTTTTATTGAAGATCCCTGTTGTCTTTCTCACTGACTGATCCTGGTTTGACTGACTGGCTGTGGTTATAGATCTCTTGCTTATCCCACCACTCTCTGTGGGGTTCCATGTGGATCTTCCATGGTAGGTCTGGTGTAGCTCATCTCTTGCCAGGATGTCAGCTACCTGCCTTTGGCTCATTGGTAGGGTTGGAAGAGCCACAGCGCTCTCTCGCTCTCTCTCTCTCTCTCTCTCTCTCTCTCTCTCTCTCTCTCTCTCTCTCTCTCTGCCTTCTGAAAAATACAAACAGAATCTCCATTGGAGAGTGAGATCAGTATAGGTTAACTGAGATACACATTTCTGAATTAGCTAGACTATTGTGAGTAGCCATTTTGTAAATCATATAGTGCATTTCTCTTTGGGGTCCCAATATTTTGGTTCTCAATGTATTTCGCCCTGAGCCCCAAGTCCCAGTTAAGGCATCCCCTTCTCTGAGTGTATTACTTGGCCAAATTAAAAGCTGTTGATTGACTCCCCCAGGCTTTGGCCCCTCCATTGCACAAGTGCTTGTTTCTTGGTTTACTATTCTTTCCTGGTAGACAATGTGTTCAGCCTACTCATGGCAGCAGACTGTGTTTCATGCCAGTGGTCTTTGTTTACTCCAGCTGTCGTTGACCAACTTCCCCTGGCAGCTTATGCAGTGTGGTTACCATTCTGGACCTCACAGGGTTTCTGGGAGCTGATAGATGGCTTTCTGTGGTTCTTCAACAACATGATCCTACCTCAGGCCTGGAGTGGGTATTCAAGAACTTTGACAGAATCCTGTCTTGTTTTTGGTACCTTATGGGTCACTTTGGTCCACAGCTCATTGAGGGAAGTAACCAGTGACTGGGGCCAGGAGTTGCCAGACTGATCAATTTTTCAAAGGCTTAGACTCTCTCCCCTCAGAG
This sequence comes from Zapus hudsonius, assembly GCA_004024765.1. Taxonomy (NCBI): domain Eukaryota; kingdom Metazoa; phylum Chordata; class Mammalia; order Rodentia; family Dipodidae; genus Zapus; species Zapus hudsonius. The sequence continues at coordinate 34,675 of PVHP010010172.1, read as the reverse complement.
GACACACCCACTAATAGCTCAATAGGTTACAGAATGCCAGTGAAGATTTTATGATTTTTGAACTACTTTTGGTTTAGCTTCCTGCTTAAGTAATCCTCTCCCCAACACCCCATCCCTTACCCCTCTTTCACAAACTCTTACTTTTCTGGACTCATTTGTAGAGTTTACAGTAAACCTGATTAGGAACCACATGACCTTTTCTTCCATAAACTGCTTCTGTTCAGATTTTTCCCCCCCAACAACTGGAAGGTAACTGCAACAGTATAATTGGTACCAGAAATGGGGCCATTGTTTTGATGAGTCTGACAGGTGGTTTTGGAATGTGTTTGTGGGAGGAATGTGGAAGGGTTTGGTACTTTGAATTGGAAAAAAGCCTGCTCTACTGTAAGCAGAATTTGATCGACTAGACTGGTGAGAGTTTAAAATTTCTAAATGCAGAGAGAATGTTGTGCTGTGAGGGCTTGGAATATGCCATCTTGGCACATGGTGTAATAAACTTGGAGCCTTCCATCACTATATATGTGACCAAAACAAACAAACAAATAAAAAAACACTGTGCTTCTTGTAACACTGTTGTTTATTTTCTTCCCCCAAATATGTGGTGATAGAAATCTCTAAACTTCTGGTAGAGAGATTCAATAAAGAAATCAGTAACTTTCAGTGAATGAAGGTGGGGCCTGTGTATTTACACACTAAGGTAAAGAATGGCAATCAGGGCATGAGAATAGAAAGGAACCACAAAAGTTCTAAAAGGACTGTAATTGCAGCAACAGTCACATATGCATAGAAAAGGAATGCTCTTTCAATGATTTTGTAATTTTAAAGTAACTTTTTTAACAGAGGAGGTAAGGAAGATGAAATAGTATAGTGACTTGTAATTACAGCTTAATCCTTATTAACAAATAATAGATCTAGCTAAAGCAGAGGAGAAAATAGAATCTGAAAATGTAAAACAAACAAATATAAAAATGGAAAAGACATAAGTAGTAGTGATCATCGCATGAAAAAAAATAAGGACTACAATGGACTGAGTTAGTGTAGCTAAATAATTATTGATTGCCAATGAAAAACATACTATAAACTAACATCTTCAAATGTTGTATTGAATAGAGTAATAAATAGGAGAATTAGGTGGTTTGAAAAAATGTCTACAACAAAAATATTTGAATAAAATTCTAATTTCTAATCAGTGAATAAACCTTAGCCAACATTAAAAGATGCAGAGATTAAATTGGTAAACTTCCTCCTTGCAAAGACAGCACACACAAACTCAGAAAATAATTTCAATTATTCAGTATATACTATAAGGAGCAGTTTTATTATTTTTATACTTCTTACTACTTTTTGCAGATGTTTTGAATACTTCTGACAAAAAAATCAATAACAAGGAAATAGAATATTAATATTCATAGATTATTTCATTCATATATTCTATTTCCTCAGTATTTTATTCTTTAAAGGCTGGCATGAATTTGGGTGTTCTATAAATATTGATTGCCAATGGGATCAAATATAATTTTGGAGGCATCCTATTATAAGTAAATATACCCAACTTATAACTATATTTGTATTATTGTAGCTATTGTATCATTTTATTAAGTTATATTGTGAATTTTCAGAAATACATTATATATTCAATAGATTTGATATGCATGCATGCGCATATGTATTTTTCTTTTCAAATCATTTCAGTTCACAATAATTGATATTAAATAAGTAAATAATATTAAAAAGATTTGACTAAATTAATACATATCAGAAATTGTTAGAAAATATCAATGCAAACTCATCAGTTTAAATAAGAAAATGTAAATGCATAGAATGTTTATTTTTGTCAAATATAATTTTATCTGTTTTAATACAATGAAAATATTGCAAAGATATTGCTGTTACAACTACTATTTATGAAAATTTTTAAAATATTTTATTTATTCATTTTCAAGCAGAGAGAGAGAGAAAGAGAGAGAGAGAGAGAGAGAGAGAAGGAGAGAGAGAGAGCACCAGGGCCACCACCCTGTGGGTCCGGCTTATGTGGGTCCTGGGGAATTGAACCCAGGGCCTTAGGCACTAGAGGCAAGTGCCTTAACCGCTGAGCCATCTCTCCAGCCCTATTTATGAAATTTTAAAGAGCTAGTTTTGTTAAAGGAAAATTGTTGTGTATCAAGATAAGAAACCAGTAGAAAATGACATATTAATTTGTAACATGATACAGACTCATCTATTTCTTTAGAAAGAAAAGTAAATACAACATTAAATAAGTGTCATTTCATGTGGAAAACAACTTTGCAATATATTACTTCATTAGAAAACAATCAGGGCCTCTAGATAATTAAGTAGTGGATGTAGAAAATTGTATTTCATATAAATTAGTTTTAGATATGTAACATTCTTAACTTTATGAAAATGAAATAACATTATTCAATATTTTGGTAAATAGTTGAATAAATAGCCTTTGTGCATGTATTAATTTAACTTCAACATTTGATTTTAGTGTAATATGAACTTTTTGCACATTTTACAAAAAGCCATTTACCACTCTTGAATACTTCTAAAAGCCTTACTTTTTTATTGTTGAATTCAAAGATATAATTTATTTCACTAAAAAATTCAAAAAGCAAAATTTAATAGGTATGACCAGAAATATTTTGAACCTGTGGTTTTGTCTTTTAGATAAATTGTTATATTTTAAGGTAGTTTTCTGTTTGATTAGTGTACATGGGAATATTGGTGGAGAGTGTGAAAACCACATATTCTAACCAATTCTTAAAAAAAATGTTCAATTAGGCAGGTAACATCATGAACAATTTTTGTTAAGATATTCATCATGCCTCTATATGTGAACCATAATGATGCTATCATTTGAAATTCCATTATAAAAATTAGGCATGTATCTATAAAACATTTAAATAGCCAGTGTATTTTTCCTTGTTTTAAGTCAGTTTGTAACACAGCCCATGCGTTTTAGATGCTTCTATAGGTGTTTCTTGAGGTAAATATTTTATGAAATAATTTGCAATACATTACAGCACATACAAGCTTAGTTATACTTCTACTGTTAAGTGTAGTAGACTTAAAAACTGTGCCCTTTGGAGGTGAATTCTATAGGATAAGTTTTAAGTTTTTATTTTTATTTGATTTGTGAGTACTAGATAACAGTAAAAATTATATTCACACTCAGCAGATAAATGGAAGTGAGAAAAACACGACTTTGTCATCATACCATCCCTGTTCACTGTGTGAGCCATACTCATCTGAAATTGACTGAAGTCCCACACATACTTTGCATGGTATTCTGTGGAAGTGCTGTGTTGTATATAAAACATAGGCCATGTTGCATATTTGTTCCCGGACCATTTTGAGCACTTCAGTGACTTTCAGAGACAGCTACCATAATACCTATGATGAGGGAGGGGCACTACGTTGAAGCCCTTCTGGATGGTGTTGGGCTAATCCCCTATTCTCACTGTACATCATCACTAGTTTATACCAGACGTAAAGGCTGAATGAAGGTCACCAGGTAATAAAAGCATGTGTCAGGACCTGCCTTGGTTTTGTCCTATAAAGATATGTGAAATTTATTATTCTAGTGAAAACTGCCTTAAACTATTTCTAGAAATTTAAATATGTTTAACATCAGCATATTTACAATGTTGTGAAAATTAAAAGTATAACTTTGATTGTGAATATACATGATGAAATATTCTTTTTTTATTGTCCATAATGAGTTACATTATTTAGTGGGCCAACAATGATTTGTTGTTACCAATTCCTCATTGCCCCCCTCCCCATCCCCAGTCAGCTGTGGATATCCTCCTCCATGGGCCATCTGAATCAGTCTTTGTGATAGAGGACCATGGAGAGCCCAGTCTTCAGCAGGCTCCTGACCCAAGTGTGTTGTTATTGAGGGGTGTCATGCCTCTGATATTCTCTCCCACCTCAAACTCATACAAATATAAATTATGTATAAAATATTAAGATGATTTTATTAAAGTTGAATTGATTCAAATAATTATTTGATTATTTTCTTTGATAAAAAATCCTGAGCTGGAGAGTTTGGCTCAACAGTTAAAGTGCTTCCTTGCAAAGCCTAATAACTAGAGTTCAATTTTCCAATATCCACATATATCAATATCCACATATATTCAGATGCAAAAAGAGGCACATACATCTGGAATTCATGTACAGCAGCTAGAGAGAGATTGTAAAAGCCATGTTGGGAGAGAATATCCAGAGACATTTCCCCCCTGAGCAACAACACACAAAGGGGGGAAAAACTAGCTACCTTTTATGCTATTCATAGCTCCCTACACCATGGACAACTCCAGTATGTGCACAAAGGAGAGTCCCCAGTTGATTGGGGACACAGAGAAAGGAAATAGAGATAACATCACAAGATGTGCTAATAAAGTATCTAATTATTGATAATAAAGATATTAAAAAAGAAAGGAGTTCCTAATGATAACAACAGAAAGACATTTTCAGATAATGTGGGTAAATTGTCACCACAAAACTTGGCTTTATATTCATAAACTGTCCAATGTGAATGACTCCAACCATGGCACAGAGACAATAAAGCAAAGAACTGACATTTTAAAAAATGGTTACATTACATCTTAAAAGGAAATTTCAATTTGTATACAAGTATTATCCTGACCAGAATGAACAAAGTATCAGTAAAACAAGGACAGATGAAATGAGCAGAGATAAAGTTGTAGACATATTCATAGAAAATGACATATATAATTGGAATAAATGAAAAAAGTCATAAAACCATTCCAATTCTAACTGACAGGTACATATTAAATATAAATAATTGATATTTCATTTTACTTTTTATATATGTTTATTTTGCATGTGTATGTGGTTTACATACATAGCTTCCAAGAGAAAGCCAGAGCCATTTGCTTGGCTCCTGTGCTCCTTGCTGGAGCATGTATCTATCCAGTGATGCTTACCTTGGACACTGAAATCCAGCTTCATCAGTCCTTCTGTATGGACTGGATTGAAGACCAGTAGCTCTCCAAAATACCCACCAGGCATTAGTGCCAGATTGGGTCTACTGATGCATGCAACCTCATGGATTGTTCAACCAAAAGAGTCTTTGACTCTCTAGACTGCAAACAGCACTGTTGGATTACACAGACAGTAAGTATCTCATAAATTTATCTACTATCTCTTTAAAATACATACTCATTATTTTGGTCTATTCCTCTAGAGAATGTTAAGTGATGTGGGAGGATCTCTTGCATGATGACTCCGACATCGGTATGAGTGGAAATGATATTTTATTCTCAAACCCGGGGTCAGTCCACAGCTGAGATAGCTCTCAAAGGACTGTGGCCCTGAGTTCAATTTTAGGCTTCATTATATACTTTTCCAAGCAGGCAAGCAGAAGGGGGTGCAGTAAAATTACTGTAATTTGCAGTTTTCAGGCAAATGCGAGAAAGAGAAGTGGAATTTCTTGTTATAGATTATTCAGCTATGGCTAAGTTCCCAGTATTGCAGCCAGGATACCATCTACTTTTTCCTTCATCTAACTATGCTAAGGCCCAGCTTCCCTCCTAGTCACTGGGAATTTACAGTACATGGATTTAGGAAAAGATTTCTACCTTAACAATTATCTATTCTAATTCTTAAGTAATACATAAACCAATATAATTAACAAAATTTGGTTCATTCCCACACTGAGCTGTTGATCAGAGACCCACAAGATCCCTAAAACAAGACAGGATTCTGTCAACGCTCTTGAATACCCACCCCAGACCAAAGGTAAGAGATAATATTGCTGAAGAAACCACAGAAAGTCATTGCACAATTCCAAGAGACCCCCAGATGCTAGCCTATGCAGTGCTGGAAGGTGCTGCATAAGTAGCCAGGGGAAATTAGTCAATAATATTTGGAGAAAACAGAGACCACTGATATACAATACATACTGTTGCCAAGAGAAGGCTGAACACACTGCCTTCTGGGAGAGATCAGTCAGCCAAGAAGTGATCACTTGGGAAATAGAGGTAAAAATCCTGGGAGGAGGTAGTTAACAGCTTTCAAATTGGCCAAGAAATCCACTCAGTGTCAAGGAGCCCTTGACTGGAATTGGGACTCAGGGCAAAATCCTATGGGAACCAAAAACTTGTGTCCCCAAGGAGAAACTCCCATTACTAGAGAACTACAGAGAGCTAATCCCAGTAGAATCTTGTCAAATTAGAAATGTGTGTCTCATTTAACCCATATCAACCTGACTCTCTGATGGCGATTCCGTTTGTTTGTATTTTTCAGAAGGCAATGAGAGAGCCACAGTCATTCCAATTCCACCAGCTAGCTTCAGGATGATGACTGACATTTGGGCAAGAGATGAACCACCCCAGGCCTCTCATGTAGGCCCCAAATGAAACCCTTGAGAGAGTGGTGGGATGAGCAAGAGACCTATCACCACTGCTAATCAGTCAACCCAGGATAAGTCAGCAAGACAGACACCAATTTTCAACACAACCTATCATGGATTGATACAGTATGCCCACTGAGGAAGATACCATTGGTTTGGGGACAGGAAGGAGGGAAATGGGGATACCAACATAATCTTTGCTTCAATGTATCTAATTTTGGACAATAAACATATCAATTTAAAAATGTTATTTTATAAAATAACCTTATAAAAGGATTCAATGATGCAATGATGCATGGTTTTATTTTTATCTGCAGTATTTTAGCATTAATAGATGCTCTTTGTTTTTTGCCTACAGTTCACTCACAGAAACCACATGTAGTTTCCTAAGAGAACCTTACTGTGATTTCAGCAAACAAATATAATACTCTCCCTCCCTTCTGATGTTTTGATGATGTAACTGTATTTTCTCTTGGTTTCTATTGTGCTTTTATTGTTAAGATGTCATTATGATATGAAATTTACTTCAATGTACACTATTTTCTCTCTAGTAAAGATGTATTTTTCTCACTAGTTTAATGAAAGTATATTTTATTCCTATATGTGTATTTGTTCATTTGCATTGCCTAAATCTCCATGGTTTCCTTTGTTTGGAAGAATAATGATTTCAATTATAGAGTCCACAGTTACTTTAAATGTTACCTCTCAACTTCTCTGACTTGCTGACTCTCTGATCTGGGACACACCCTGTGACATTTATTGCCACATTACTGAGTCTCTTGTATCTGACTTCATTCGGATCCCATGTCTCTCTTCTCTTAAGATCATCATACTGCTTGTGTTGGAAAGGGGAGAATCTCAAATGCCAAATCCAAATTCAGAAATTTTTCTTTAATTGTGTTTAAAGAAAGATTTGCTCACCTTTATGAGTTTTCTTTTTCTTTTTTCTGTTCATTATTTACTAACTTGCTTTGGAGACTGTGCAGTGAGGGTAACCTTGAGATCCGTGTAGCATAGATTACCCATGAAGTATGAAGTCTCATTCTTACAGCCTTAGCCTCTTCAGTACTGAATTTTAAAATAATTCATCAAATATATATATATATATATATATATATATATATATATATATATATATATATATATATATATATATATATATATATATATA